>JAODAL010020767.1:0-68652 GCA_025379985.1 Phyllomedusa bahiana
ACCCCGGGTGTTTTAGGGTGGGGCCGGGAAAGGGGGGGAGGGCGAGGGAGGACCAGAAGCGTGGACGGGTAAGTGCGCCCCAGACGTGCGGGGTGTCGCGGGCTCCGAGCGTCGGGCTGCGGCACCGGCCGCAGCAGGAGGTGCTGCGGCGTTGCGGGTGTGCCTGCGACCCGACACGAGGGTCGCAGGGACACCCGTAACAATCAAAATGTATTAATATACATATATATAGTGATTTCATCACAAACATCAGCATAAGCAGCCAAACTCTGAATTTTATAACTAAAAATGCACTATGGCTTATTTTTGTGGGTGTCTTATTTTCAGGGAAATATGGTATATATATATAAAAATTGCCCTAGAGGTGTTTTTCTGACCTTATGCGGGAACCAATATGCAAAAAACACAAACAATTTTAAAAAAAAACACTGACAGACCAATCTGCAACTTGTAGCCCCACCCTAACCCAAAAACTTTATATCACCCATATGTTAAACATTTGTGATAGAAAAGTGACAAAACTAAATATATTTATTATAATATATATTATATATATATATATATATATATATTTTCTAATATATATATAATCAACTAGTGAACTTATGCTGTTTAAAAACATAACGAAAAATTGTTGAAATATTTTCTTTAAATATTTTCTCTCATGTTATTAGAAGAAAAAAAAATCTTCTGACATAAAAATAAAAATGTATCATGGAAAAAATAAGTAGAAAAACCAAGCATAAAAAAGCACTATCGTGATCAGGAAGGGGAGGAAGCGAGGGGAAACAGCTCGATCAGGCACTGGTTAAAGGGCGTTTTCCTTTGCTTTTTTTTAAAAAAAAAAATGTCTAAAGTATTATCTGTTCCTAGCACGAGCAAATAAGCAGTATAAGTTAAAGGGGTTGTCTCACTACAATGATTGCTTTTTATGTTAAAGATCTTGTAAAAACAAGAAACTTTGCAATATATGTCCATTAACCATATCCTACCTATTCTGAGATATCCCCTCTTGTATGGGCAGCATCAGCTCCTCAGGTCGCTATAGCTACAGACCTGTTTAATCTCTCATGATAGGCTGTCAGCACTGGTTGCTATAGCTACAGACCTGGCTTCTACTGCAGCCTAGTAGAAGAAGAAAAACGCCCCTGAATTAAACATGAAACTAAGAAAACAGGACTGAGGTGAGATGAATCAATGTAGTGAGACAACCCCTTTAAGCATTCTGTGTTCTGCAACTTCTGCCATAAAAGCGCCGGTTTCCGTAATCCCAGACACCTCCCTGTTTAGTCTACATTCCATATATTTTTGGGTCTATAGGTTATGATAATCTATGTACTGTATATAATCTGATCCTGCAGCAGTCCCATTTATCTGCCCCTCTTCTTGCTAACCTTCAGATAGTAATAGTTGAAAGTACTGCTTAAAAATATATGTGCTTTATGTAGCAGATATTTGGGGGCCTGATAATCTAGAAAGCAACAGTTGGGCTTTTTATATTATTGTCGTTTCTTAGTATTTTTCTTCACTACTATACAGAAAGTGGCATCACAGTAGAGCCACACCTAATATAACATTTGCTCACTGGCCTTTTAGAACAGATTAGCCATTGAATGGTTTGGCCTGTTTATTTAAGTGTGATAGCATGATATCAGGAAACCAGTCATTGTGAAACTTTCCTTCAAGCAAGTTAAAGTAATGACCTACACAGCAAACTGCGATGGTTGGTACACATGCAACATATGACCAATTTCAGCCATAAAGGATAAGGATTTTGAGAAAAAGGGATACGTTTTATATATTTTATTGTAAGTGTATACCTTTTACCATACACTGTATAAACGTAATATATGTTTATAGAAATTGTAATATAGGAATCTCTGGAGCTATTCCAGTTAGCTTGGCTGTTTCTGTAAACTGTATGTCATTCTGCTGTTAAAGGGCTATTTTGACAGGTGACAGCATCATATGACAGGGCCCGGCTAGCAGTGAACAGTAAGTTCCGTTGCCAGCCGGAACCTAGCAGAGTGCCACTGGTGCCCTGCCCCGCTATTCAGCCTAGTAGGTCTAAGGCATTAAGCCTTACACCTACTAGGCAATAGCAGTGAGTCCTGATGAAAGTGGTGCCATGACATCATATCATCGCGCCACCTACATCGGGCTTTGCCCGGAGAAGCAGGCCTGCAGCTCATCATGGGAACATGGATACAGGTGAGGTTTATTTTGCTTTTTAACTAATAGCTCATTATTAGTAAGCCCAAGTTAGGTAGATAAATAGGCCCCAGGTAGATATTAGGGCCCTCAGCAGGCCCTAGGTAGTTGGTAGATGGGCCTCAGCTGGGTAGGTAGGAGCCCAACTACCACCTACCTAGCTGAGGTCTACTTTACCTAACCAGCTTGGGGGCCAGCTACCTACCTGTGGCCTATCTACTTAATTAACTAGGGCATATCTACCTACCTAACTTGGACATACCTACACATACCTACATAACTGCATCCTCCCTTTCTGGGGCCTACCTAACTGGGGCCTGCTTACCTAACTACCTCAGGTTGACCTACTGCCTACCTATCTTTCTGGGGCCTATTCACCTACCTAACTTGGGCCTACCTCCCTAACTGGGGCCTACCTACCTGGGACCTACCTACTTAAATGAGTTCTGCCAACCTGGGGACCATATACCTACTGCCTACCTAAATTGTGCCTACTTACCACCTTACCAGTCTGATAACTTCTGGTCCCATCTCTGGTATACGCACCTCTAAGAAACAGGCTCCTGAAAATGTCAGTTCAGAATGGAGAGCTGGTCACGCTTGCTCACAACTCTCCACGACTATTTTAGTTCTGAGTACAGCCCAACACTGCACTTGGAACTCCCTAGAACAGAGTGGAACAGAGTTGTGCGCAAGCATAATTGAGCTGACACTTTTGGCGGAACATTCCAGCGGTAGTTGCGTCTACCAACACGGGGACCCCCACCCATCAGATTTTGATGGCATATTCTATCAAAGTCCCTGGTGGGAATACCCTATTAAGGGTGTATGGAGTGCACTCCTGCACTGAGCTTACCCCATACTTAGTGCGTGCTCTTTAGTATTCAGAACAGTGTATGCTAATGCTCTATTTTACAGTAAAAAGAAAAGCCTGATAGACCCATTAAATTAATGTGATAAGCTATGATCCATTAAAGTCAGTTGCATAATAATAATATCAATAGAACATAGTAGATCTATCACGTCCTGTAAGAATGGAACACATGACGCCAGTGTGAGCAGAGCCGAACAGATCTTTTTAATCACTCACAAATTTTAGGCCACATTCACATAGTGAATTTTTTCCGTGCAGATTTTGGTGTGGAGTCAGTGTATATTCTTTAAGCGTAATTCCAAAGCACGGTTGGGGGGGCGGCGTCAGGCATGTGCCGGCCCCATAGACATACATTGTCAGCAGCGCGTAAGCACCGACACGTCAATTCTCCCTCAATACGATTGTATTGTATGCACGGGGGGACGACGCGTAATCCATAGCTCTCTATGAGAGCCATGAATTACCGTAATTGCAGCTCGCATTTCGCCGCGTATAAAGTGGAATACGCGGAAAAGTTCTCACCAAAATACGCAGCAATTTATGTGAACATACCCTAATGCAGTGATTGACATTTCAGCTCTGCTTGCTCATATTCCTATCTGAGCCTGTTACTGTGGCACTACTACTGAAGCACAATTAAAATAGCAAAGTATCTGGTAATAATCTTTATGTACATATTCCTACATGTTAAAAGCTAATGAATGAGCTAGAAATACCCTTTAAATGCTAATCGGAAGCTGTGCTGTGGCTCACACAGCATAGATGTTTCCATATATTTCAAATCTGCATTGCAGAAAAAAATTAGTGAAATCACTTACTGTCATAGTTTCCTGCATAATAGCCATGTTGGGAAGCCAAGATATAGATTATCCCCATTGAATGGTGTTTATCTGCTTAAAAAGTCATGGCTGAATTCACTACATACAAAATTAAACACAGTGGAGTAAATTTATCCCACCCTATTTCCTCAATTATGTAACAAAGAAGTGTTGTCTGGTGCTTCTGCAAATTGTGAAGGTACAAAGCCTGTCAGTATTTGCATCATTGAAAACTGTTTAAGAATTGTTTTGCATAAATTGTCTTCCTCTTCCAATTCTCAACAAAATGGTTTATGTACTGCAGCTACTGATTAAGCTAAACCACTGACTTTTCTTAAAAGGCAAAGTAAAGCTTGTCAATGGAACTATGGTAGAACATGTAATATTTCATAAATAGTCTTTCCCCTGTCATTATAGGAATGGCGCATTCATATTATCATATTATCATTTATTTTGGAGCGCCCTTGATTCCAGTGCGCTGTACATTTCAGGCCGGTATATAAATAACATTGGTCAAACAATTACAAAGTAACAATAAGTGACTATCAACTGGCACAGAGGGAGAGAGGTCCCTGCCCATGAGGGCTTACAATCTACAGGGAAGGGGTGAAGAGACAGAAGGTGAGGGGCAGACATGTTTGTGGGGCGGAGCAGTGCAATGTTGGATATAGGCAATCCTGAAAAGGTAGGTTTTCAGGTTACGTTTGAAGCTGGTGAGAGAGGGGGAGAGTCTGTGGTGTTGGGGCAGTAAGTTCCAAAGTGTGGGGGGACCACGAGAGAAGTCTTGGAGACGGTTATGTGAGGAGGTGATAAGAGGAGAGCGGAGGAGAAGGTCCTGTGAGGAGTGGAGGTTGCGTGAGAGGAGGTATTTAGAGATTAAGGCAGAGATATATGAAGGGGAGGGTTAGGAGAGCCTTGTAGGTCAAAGTGCTAGCTTGAAGGGGATGTGGGAAATGGGTAGCCAGTAAAGGGATGGCGAGGGGGAGGCAGGGGGTGGAAGGAGAGAGGTGAATCAGAGGGGGCAGAGAGTTTTAAGGGGGGTTTGGGGGGGAAAAGGGGGTTTTGGCTGGGAGGCCCGAGAAGGATTTTTGCGTAGTCGGGGGGGAGATGTGAGGGGTAAAGCATTTTTGTGTTTCAGAGTTAAGAATGAGGGATTCGGGAAAATTATTTTTTAGGGGGGGTGACAGGCAGGTGGGGGTTTTGGATGTGGGGTTTTAAAGGACAGATTGGGTCAAGGGTTATCCCAAAGAGGGACTGTGTGCTGGGAGAGAGGTGCCATTAAAAGTGATAGAGAATCGGGTGGAGGGAAGAGGGGGGAGGGGGGAAGATAATAATTTAGTTTTCTCATGCTTAGTTTTGGAGACGGGGGGAAGAAGGGGGAAATGGACGAAAACGTCGGGTCCGGAGAGAGAGAGGTGACATCTGGGCTGGAGATGTAGAGTTGGGTTTCAGTAAGGTGGTAGTAAAAAAAACCGTGTGATGTATGAGGACCAGCCAAGAGTGTATTAGAAAAGGTAGTGGGCCCAGGACGACCCCTGGGGACCCAACAGAGAGGGGCGAGAGAAGGAGGTGGAGCGAGAGAGAACGCGGGAAGTTGTTCAGTGGGGGTTTCGGGGAGATCCAGGAGAGGGCCAAGCCTGATGCGAGGGAGGAGAGGTGTGTAGGAGGGTGAGTGGTCGCAGTGTAAAAAGGCAGGAAATAACCCAAAAAACAAAAATAGGACCGGGGTTTGGGTCCGGGGAAAATAAATCCCTTTCCCCGGTGGCAAGTGGTAAAGAATATATTTATTTATTAAAAAAAAAATGTAAGGTTTGTGCTAAAAACACTTCCTCAGATGCTGAAAATGTTACATACCGGGCAGGGAAAGGGGTTAGGAGGAGAAGACAGAGTAGGGGCGTGAGGTTTTGGCAGTTGCTAGGTCGTTGGTATTTTGGTTAGGGAGGTTTCAGTGGTGGTGGGGACGGAAGTCCGATTGGGGGGTCAAGGAGAGGGGTTGGTGGGAGAGTGGTAGGACTTTTGAAGTTGGAAATTTTGTTGCTCAAGGGTTTAGAGCGAATGGAAAACAGTGAGTGGGCCGATAGTTGGAAGTGAGGAGGGGTCAAGAGGGGTTTCTTTAGGAGGGGGTGATGGTAGGGGTTTTTAAAAGGGGAAGGGAAGATGCCAGAGGTTAATAAATAGGTTAAAGAGATGGGTGAGGGGGGGAAATGAAAACAGCGTAAGGGGGATGAGGTGGGAGGGCAGTGGGTAAGGGACTACAGGTGGGTGGGGTTTGTTTTGGACATTAAAGGAAGAGCTTGTCAGGAGTGCCCGGAGAGAACAAGTTGAGGGGAAAAGAAAATGGAGGTGGGTGGGTTGTGGGGACACCGCGGAAAGAGGTGGGAAAAAAAAGGGGGGATGCAGGGTGAAGTTTGTCTGATGAGATTTTTTTTATTATGGAAGTGGTTTTTGAAAATATTGCGAGAGGGAGATGGGGAGGGGGGCCTGGTGGACGCAGAGGGTTAAAGGTGTTAAAAAGTTGTTGGGGTTGTGAGACAGAGAGGTATGAGTTGGGAAGTGTTTGTTTGGTGAGGTGAGTGCGGTTTTAAAAATGTGTGTGTGATTATTTTTTTAGGTGAAGTCGTCGGTGGAGGGGTTTTCTTCCAGCGGGTTGGGGCTTTGGGAAGCTCGCTTCGTTTTTTTGGGATGGAGTTTGTGTCCCAGGGTTGTCTGTTCATTTTTGGTTTTTTGTGTGTGAGAGGGGAAAACCTTAAGAGTGGAGGGTTTTTGTTGTTATAGAAGTGGTGGTGCGTCTGGTCAGCAATGAGGATATGGTGAAAGAGGTCCAGAGGTCAGACAAGGGGCAAAGGGTTGGTTTTGTAGGTTCCCGCGTGGGTTGTACTAGATTTGGTGCAGGGGGGGGCAGGTGGAGTGGTATGGAGGAGAAGGTGAGCAAGTTGTGGTCAGGATAGGGAGAGGGGTTGGAGGGTTAGATAGGGGGCAAAAGGGGGGTGAAGATGAGGTCCGTGTGTGTCCTCTGTGTGGTGGCTCAGGGTCCACGGGGGAGGCAAAGGAAGAGGAGGTGACAGGAGTTTGTAAGTAGTGGGGTGGGGGATCAATTTGGGAAAGTTAAAAAAACTCCCCTGTAAAGTGGGGGTGTGGGGGGGAAAAAAAGTGGAGGAGCCAGGGAAACAAAAATGGGAAGGAAGGGGAGGGGGAGTTTGATGGGTGGAGGCACCTCGAAGGAGGGGGGGTGAGGGAAGGTAGTGGTGGAATGGGGAAAGGAAAAAGGTATCTGACAGAAGAAGGCCGCACCTCCGCCATGTTTTCTGCCAGGGCGGGGGGGTGGGTAAAATGAAACCCCCCATAGGAGAGTGCGAGGGGAAAATTGGTCAGGGGGGCCAGGGGCCCGTTTTCGTTAAACCAAGGAAGGTTGATTTTGGGAGAGAAGAGGTTGGAGAAGGGGAAACTTGTTTCCACAGAACGTGCATTCCAGAGGGGCTCCAGCATGGGGGGAGGTGCGCAGGGTGAGGGGTGGGTTTTTAGGTTTATGTGGTTTATAAAATGTGGCTGTTTGGTCTGTGAGGATGCTGAAACACAGTGGGGATGCGCAGAGGGGGCCCCGGGTTGGGAATATGTCCCCGGCAGGGGAGAAGAGGGGAGAGTGGGAGGTGTGTGGGGATAGAGAAAAAGGTGGTTGTGTTGGTTTTTTGAGGGAAAGGGTCTTAATGTTGTGAAGAGGTGAAGAGTAGGGTCGGGGAGGGTAAAACGAAGGGAAAAATATGGAAACCTTGCCCAGCGTGGGTTTTTTTGAGGGGAGACAAGGGTTTGGATTTGGGGGGCAGTGTGATTGTAAGAGAGGGGCATTTGGGTGCTGTGTGAGTGGGGGTTTTGGTTTCCCCTTTTGGGTTAAAATTTGGTTTCAATGCTGGTATTAATGCTGCTACATTTTGGAGTTTTCACTTAAACCCCTTTAAGGACCCGGGGTTTTTTTTTTGGTGCACGTTCGTTTTTTCCCTTGGCTCTGAAAGCCCTAAACTTTTTTAATTTTACCCATTTGGGGAAAATGAGACAATCTTTGCGCGGTGTCTGATGGGGGTTTAACAGGCCAGCGGGGGAGCCACCCGCCGGCGCTGTTATGCCGGGGTTAGCCGGCGGGTTTTCGCGGGGGCGATCCCCTGCAAGCCCCTTTGGGCCCTGGGGAGTATCATACACTCAGGGTCTTAAAGGGGGTTAAAGGGTGTTTCACAAAATGACTAAAATATGAAGACAAGGGTGCAGTTAAATAGCAAACTGCTCTCTTAACAGGTTGAAAAAATTGGGAGTGTGGGGGGGGGGGGGGAGAGGATATTGGTGAGCGAAGGAAAGATTGAAAAGTGATAGTGGGTAGACTTAGGCCCTTGTCCAGTGGGGAATGCAGCCAAACAACAGTTTATCAAAAGTGTGTACCATTTAATAAAGACAGATACAGGGATTTTAACAGGGCACATGGGAGGTTTTTAGCAATGATAGTGTGCACCCCCCATAAGCATTGCTCTATTTAGGCGTTACATACACTAGTAATTATAAGTCAGGGGCCTCCTTTTCACAATTCTCCCCGATAGGTGCATTACATCATACCCAAAGATTTAAAAAGCATAAAAACTGCTGCGGCGTGCAATTTTTGGACTTCCCTTAGTGCCTTTAGCTACAGATATTAAATAACCTTGGGTTTTGCTCATGGCCCTTTTTTTTCTGTATAATCCTAACAAAAAAAGGTTCAGATACTTCCTAATACCTTCCCCCTTAAATAATATTTACATTTTACAACCCCCTTTTTTTTTTCTTTATAAAAAAACAGACAGAAGAATTTGAAAAAAGTCATGTATACGCTCCCCCTGCAAACCTATGTGTTGCCATGGTTACAAAAAAAAAAAAAAAAAAAACCTGCATGTAGTCTGTTTCCCCCAAAATATTTTTGGGTTCACTTTCGTCTATGCAAGGGGGGAAGATTTAAATTTTTACCACCCCAAAAATATAAGATATGTAATACAAGTGGTTTCAAAAGGTTTTTTGTAATATTTAAAAAAATTTTAAATTTCCCGCCCCAAAAATGTCCCTTAAATGCAAAAAAAAATTTCTTAACCAATTTAAAAAGGGTGCCCCCTTGGGTCAAAGTTTCCCAAAAGGGGGTTTCCCTTGAAAACTTTACGTACATCATTCATTTGGTGTGGGGCCCAAACACAGGCCCCTTTAAATCATGGCCCTAAAATTTTTGCAGGCACGTGATCAATAAGGCAATTTAAAGGGTCAAAGGGCCCCAAAGAGTGAAAAGTATGTACCCTCCCTTTTGGGAAGAAACCCCAAGGAACATCAAAAGGGAAATACGGGGGCGGTGAAAATTTTCCTTTTTTTTAAATTTTGGGGACAGAAAGGGGGAAAAGCCCAGTTTTTAAAAATTTGCAAAAAACCCCTTTCAATTTCCCTTTTCAGCTGCCAAAATAGAGCTTAAAAAAATTTTTGGGATTATATTAAGGTTTGGGAAAAGTTTAAGGCTCATATCTTGAGGGTTTTTTCTTTGGCATCATTATAGCTTTCAAGTTTCTACCAGGAATTTAGTATTTTTGGTGCCAAAATTTAAAGGCCCCAGCATCAAATTTTAAAAAATTTTATTTTTTGGTTTCCTTTTGTTAAATTTTTCCCTCTTTTACAACTTCCCCCAAATTTCAAAATGGGGTTTGGGGTATAGCATCCAAAACCCAAACCAAAGTAAAACCCTTTTACCTTTGTAAGTCATTAAATTTACTAGTTTTTGCGTGCTTTGGAAATTTATTCCCCGGTTTGAGTCAAAATTTAAAACCCGAATCCAAAAAAACCCTTTATTTTAGGTTTTGGCCCCAAATTGAATTTACCGTATATAATCGAGTATAAAACCGGGCCCGAAATATAAGCCGTGGCACCTTTCTTTTGCCACAAAAAAACAGGAAAGCTTATTTGACTTGAGTTTTAAAACCTTTTGGGGGGGGAAAAAAGCACGGCAACTGGAGAATTTTAAAAAAAAAAAAAGATACCATTAAAAAACACATAGGTAGGGGTTTAAAGTCCCACAAAAGGAAAATATAGGAAAGGGATAGGCAGTTTTAAAGTCCCCCAAAGGCGAAATAGGGGTGGTATAAACAGGTTTTTAAGTCCCTATAGGCAGATATAGGCTGGTTAAAAGGCAAATTTAATTTTTCCCCCATAGGAAGGTATAGGGAAGGGGTATATTCCCCCCCAGGAGGGTTTTTAAAACAGGTTTTAGGCAGCCTATATGCCCCATAGGCCCGGTTAAAAAGGCCGGTATAGGTCAATTTTAGGGGAGATTTTTAAAAGGGCCTAAAAAGGCGGGGGTTAATAGGGAGGAATAGGGGCGTTATAGGAGGTATAAGGGCCCCCTAGGCAAGGGTTTTAGGGAAGTAAGGAATTTTATAAAGGGAGGTTTTAGGTCCCCCTAGGCTGGGTATAGGGATGGTATAAGGTCACCCTAGGGGAGGGGTATTTGGCCGGTTTTTTGGTCCCCTAAAGGGAGGTTAAAAAGGGGCCCCCTGGGAAGGCTATAGGCAGGGTTTTTAGGCAGTTATAGGTCTTTCCCTTTTCAGGTATAGGGGAGGGTAAAACGGGAGGGATAGGTCCTCAAAGGTTTGGTATAGACAGGGATAGGTCCCCTAGGGAGGCTATTGGGCAGGTATTTGGTTTCCCCAAGGGGAGGGTTTAGGGGAGGGGATAGGTTTCCCCTAGGGGGAAAGGGATAGGCAGGGGGATAAAGGGAGGGGAAAAAGGTCCTCTAGGGTTTGGGCTATAAGGGAGGGGAAAGGCAGGGTAAAAGGCATATTTGGGCCCCCTTTGGTAGGGGTTTTAGGCATTTTATAGGCAGGTTTTAGGGGCCCCTTAAGGGGGAGGTGAAAAGGAAAGGGAGTAGGTCCCCTAAAGGTTTGGGTTAGGCAGGTATTTGGGGCCCCCAGGGGGGGGTATAGGGAGGGTATAAAGGGAGGTTTTAAGGGAAAACCCCTAGGGAGGGTATAGGCAGGGGGTTTTGGCCCCGGTTTTAGGGCCCTAGGGAGGTATAAGGGAGGGTATAGGGCAGGGAAAAGGGCACTCCAAAGGGACCCACAGGCCCGGGGGGAAAGGGGGTATTTTGGTTCCCCTAGGGAAAGGCTAAAGGGCCCGGGGAATGCAGGGTATAGGCAAGGGAAAAGGTCCCCTAGGTTAGGCTTAAGGGGAGGGGGATAGGCAGGGGATAGGGGGCCTCTAGGAGGTTTATAGGAAAAGGGGGATAGGCGGGGATTTGGGCAGGAAAAGGTCCTCTATTTGGCTATAGGGCCCGGGAATTTGGCAGGTTTTAGGGGCCTCTTTTGGAAAGGGTAAAGGAGGGAAAACGGCAGGGGAAAAGGGCAGGGATAGGGCCCCCAATTTTCTATAGGCCCGGTAAAAGGGAGGGAAATTTGGTCCTGTAAAGGGAGGAAAACAGGTATAACCCAGGGTTTTTAAAAAAAAAAAAAAAAAACTTACCTGGGGTCCCCCCCGCTCCTTTTCCCTCCCCGCTCCGCCTTTCCCCCAGTCCCCGGCCTCCCCGCGCCTTTCCCCCTGGGATCTTCTCGGGGGCCGGGGGGGTTATGTCAAACAGGGATGCACGGGAGTGTGATGACACACCCGCCTGTGCCGTAAAAACCCGGGGGCCGCGAGTTCCGGTTCGGCCCGGGGGGTCCCTGGGCGGAAGGGAGTTTCTCGCCTTTTCTGCCCCAGTTGGTATCTCTTCACCTGTGTGGCGCTCCCGGAAAGGGTTTGCATAAAAGGGGAAGAGAACCCCTGTTAAACGCCTGGGCCCAAACAATGGCCCGGACGCTGTCAGCTGAAATCGGAATTCATTATTTTGCGGGCCCCCTTGGGCACGGGGGGATCGAGGGCATCCAGTGCCGAAAAAGGGGTCGAACCCGGGGGGTAAGCTAAGGGGGGGCAAAAGGGGAGTCCAGGTGGTTACGGGCCCTGGAAACCTGAAAGGGGGGCCCCAAAAGGGCCCCTTTGCCAAAGAAGACCCCCCAGCATTTGTTGTGGAACATGGTAAATGGGGGGCCCCCCTTTAAATTTTTTGCACTAAAAGCCCCTGAGTTTCAAAATTAACCTTTTGGACCTCGGATAAGCCCCGGGGGGAATTTTACAGCACATTTTTTGTGCTGAAAAAAAATCGGCTTTTACCAGTATATACGGAAGCATAAAAACACCTTTTTCCATAAAGGCCCCTGTTCAACGGCTTATTTCGTAAAAAGGATTTTGCGGCCCCGTTAAATTTTCGGCCGCAAATCCCGGGTTTTGAAAAAACTGTTTAAAAAACCCAAATAACTGGGCCTTTTTACAATTTATTTTTTAAAGTTGAAATTTTCCCGGGCCCCGTTTAAGACGACTTATTTTTCCCTTCCGGAATTTGCCCCCCGCCGGATTTTTTCCCGGCCCCCAAAAAAACCCGGGAAAAAACAATGTGAAAGTGAAAATTTTTTCCGGGAAAGGATTTCACCAAAATATAATGAATGGAGAAGGGGTGAATCCGTCGGGAAAATTTAGTTCCAAAAACGTGCCCACACTTAGTGGGAAATTATTTTCAAAACTGGGTTTTCAAAAAATTTAAAAAAAGTATTTAAAAATTGGCAAACCGATTTAAATAACAAATTTTGAAAAAAGGCCGGGGTGAAAAAAAGCCTAACTGAAACCCTAACCCAAAAATTGGGGTTGGGGGTTAAAAATTTTAAAATTTTTAGGCTTTTTTTTAGGGGGTTTAATAAACCCGTGATTTGGGAAAACAGTGACACCGACTTTCAAAAATCAATTCCCACCTTTACCCCTACCCTTTTGGACCCCCCAGCACATTAGGATGGGAAAGGGGAAAAATTAGCAAAAATTTTATTTTAAAATTTAGGGCGTTTAATGGGCCCAAAGCACTGGGGAAAAAAAGGGAAGGGTTTAAACCCCCAAAAGGCCCCCAAAAACCAAAAACACTTTTCCTTATTTACAGTCAGGGCTAGAGTAGATATTTTAACTAGTTCAGTTCTTGTGAAAATGTTTAGATACAGTTGAAACCAGAAGTTTACATACACTATATAAAAAGAAACATATGGATGTTTTTCTCACTATCAGACACAAAATCAAAATAAACCTTACTTGTTTTAGGATTACCAAAATTATTTATATTTGCCAAATGCAAGAAACATGAGAGAACTTTTAAGACATTTTTATTACTTTCTTTAAAGTCAAATGTTTACATACATTTCTTTAGTATTTGGTAGCATTGCCCTTAAACTATATGACTTATGTCAAACATTTTGGATATCCTTCCACAAGCTTCTAACAATAGTTGGTAGGAATTTTGGCTCATTACTCCTGACAGAACTGGTGTAACTGAGCCATGTTTGTAGGTCGCCTTACTCGCATTTGCCTTTTCAGCTGCGCCCATACATTTTCAATATAATTGAGATTAGGGCTTTGTGATGGCCACTCCAAAATATTGCTTTGGGTCATTGTCCATTTGGAAAACCTATTTCCACCCAAGCTTTAACTTCCTGGCTGATGTCTTGAGATGTTGCTTCAGTATTGCTACATAATCTTCTTTCCTCATGATGCCATCTATTTTGTGAAATGCACCAGTCCCTCCTGCTGCAAAACAACCTCAAACACGATGCGGCCACCGCCGTGTTTCACAGTTAGGATGCTGTTCTTAGATTTCCAAGCTTCTTCCTTTTTCCAATGTAACAGCGGTCATTATGGCCAAACAGTTCAATATTCATTTCCTCAGACCACAGGACATTTCTCCAAAAATTAGCAGACATTAATCTGGCTTTCATATGTTTCTTTTGGAGTAATCACTTCTTCCTGGCAGAGCGGCCTTTCATCCCATGTTGATACAATGCTCATTTCACTGTGGATAATGACACAATCTTACCAGCTTCCTCCAGCATCTTCACAAGGTCTTTTGCTTTTGTTCTTGGGTTGATATGCACATGTCAGACCAAAGCACATTCATCGCAAAGACACAAAAACCATCTCCTACTTGAGCAGTATGATGACTTGACATTACTATCTTGTTTGTACTTTTGTATAATTTTTTGTACAGAGGAACAAATCACTTTCAAGTATCTGGAAATTGCACCCAAGGATGCTCCAGACTTGAATAAGTCCACAATTCTCTTCCTGATTTATTGACTGATTTTGTTTACACTTTCCCATGATGTTACACACAGAAGCAGTGTGTTAAAAAAGACATCCATAGGTGTGTCTCTAGTTAACTCAGATGTTGCCAATAAGCCTATCAGAAGCTTCCAAAGACAAAACATCAACAATAGTTGGCTTTTCCAAATTGTTTAAAGGCATAGTAATCCTAGTGTAGGTAAACTTTTGCATGTACAGAAAGTAATAAAAATGCCTTTAAAAATTCTCTATCTCTAATTATTCTGGAATATGGCAAACATAAATGATTTTGGTAATGCTAATTGACCTAAAACGGGTAAGGTTTATTTCTGATATCATGTCAGATAGAGAGAAAAACATGTAATAATGTGACTTTTTTTGTATTGTATTAAACTTTCTTCTGGTTTCAACTGTCTATGCACATCTTTAACTTTTTATTTTAGGAACAGTTATGTGTCTCAGGCTCTGATTAGGTCATACTTCTTACCACAAACCTGAATTATTATTATTGATTTTTATAACATTTTATAAATTGATATAAAATTGCACAAAGGAGCCTGAAATTGAAAAGTAGTGGATGTCATTTTCACAAAGCGACAAATGTCTGCTTTTAGGACTTATGAGGCTTATGCAGGTGTAATATGATCTTATTTTTAATTCAGGTTTTTGTGTTAGCTACAGATGTAACAGAACTAAAAACAATAGATAATGCACCGTGATATCACGGCACAGAGTTTTAGTCTCTAACTTTCTTCAATGCAATAAATTCAATGGCCTTTGTTTGCAGATGTGAGCAGATAACACAAAAAGCCGTGATATCACAGAAAAAGGGGTTGTTATTCGTGCTACAATGATGGGTTTTTTAATTAAAAGATCTTTTAAAAAACAGCAGCTTTGCAATATAAGTTCATTACAAATGTCCTACTGATTTTGAGCTAGCCTCTGTTCATAAGGAGTGCACATCTTCTCAAATTTCCTATAGCGCTTACCCTGTAGAACCTTATCTTACTGCTGTCAGGTCTGAATGACTCATTCACCTTTGAAGACTGGGTCGGGAGCAGAGAGCCCCGTCCCTCACAAGAATGCATCTGTAGTGTAGGGAGGGGGAGGGAGGACTCTGGCATCTATGTCCTTGCTGCCTGGATTAACCCTGTGTGTGCCTGGTTCCTCCTGCTCTCTACAGTGATTGTGGAGAGATGTGGCTGGTCAAGAGATGTGACAGCAGTGACCCGGTTTGTTTCTATAATCCTGGTGTGGGTGGAGCTGTAACTATAATAATACTATACAGATTGTGAACAGTTCATGCTGTGCTGTACTAGGACACATCCTGAGTAACACTTTGCAGCTTCCCTGCCTCTGTTCTGAGAGGTTTGTTTGTTTTGTTGCTGGAGATGTGGAGATATGTAAGCTAAGCAGAGGGTATAGATACACTTGCAGCCCCTCTGTTCTGCTATTAGCAATCATAGACCTCTCTAGGCAGGCACACACAGTGTTAACTCTGGCAGCAATCCCCCTGCTGTATAGAAGTTACTGGCGGATAGCTGCCTGTGTGCTGAGGGGAGGGGGGAAGAGGCAGAGAAGCTAGCACGCCCCTCAATTCAACTCCCATTCACAGACAGAGGCTGAAAGCTATTAATGAGAAAACTCCTTTAAGCTAGACTCTGCTACATCTGTAGAAGTGTGACTTCTTGCACTGGCATTTAAAAGGTTAAATACTAACAAAGCGTCAATCCAAAGTTTGGAGAAAACGGGAGGAAGTTTGTTCCTCATTATAGTTAATCTATCTAAAGATCTAAAATTATTGACTGCTTGAAGCCGGGTTCACATGTTGTGTTTCTTGAGTGCATGAAAATGCATTCAGCACTAAAAAAAACACATCCAATTACTTAATGTGAAAAGGTAGAAAACTGTCAATCAGCAACGTTTGGGTGAGGCTAATAGCCACTTATGAATATCATGGATGTCTGTCAGCATGGGTCGCTGCACGTTTTATAAAGTAAGTTCTCCATAAGTGCTGTAAGTTATGGAATATGTGACAGACTGCTTGAAACAGCATGCCTGGAACTAGCTCATTCTGTCCTCAGCAAGGAAAGCATAAGTAACATGACAGGCTTCCTTTGATACCTGACTTTGCAAGTTAGGGTGTATTTACATGGAGGCTACTCTTTCAGCGTAAAAACAAATGTATCAAAATTGCATTTTGAGTTATTGGCTCAGCGGTTTTTATAGGAAAAAACATGAAAAATTAAGTTTATTCCCCTGTAAAAAACTGTATAGCCAATTAATGTATTAAAAAAATATTAAAATCTTGTTAAAAGTGCATGCAGTTTTTCTCCAGGTGATAGTTTTACAACAACAAAATAAGCTCTTAGGGTATGTTTGAAATGGATGGAACCTCAAAGGGGCTCTAAATCTTTGTGGGGTCTTCAAATTATCCTAGGATATAAAGGTGCACCGAGACAGAGATCACACCAAACATCCCAGTTGGTCTGAATACACTTTGTCTTTATTCTCAAAATGGCAGGTTTTTATAGTCCTTTGTGTTAGAGAGATAAGAAAGCATCACATGGGCCTAGCTGTTGTTCTGTGATTGGTTACATCCTTATTTGGGGTGTACTCCCTTTAGCCCTTTTCAGGATTGTCCAAACCTTGGGTATAGTCCTGAAGAGAGGCGCCATCTTGGATTATATAGCAGTTATCTCTTTAAGCATAATATGTGGCGGCCAATTTAGAAACATATTAGAGAGAAAAGATATACAGGCAGCTTTTACGTGCCATAATATAAAGGCATACATGGTGTTATGCTAATTAATACATTAAAATGGAGACACAAAGGATCACACATATACAGTGAGGGAAAAAAGTATTTAGTCAGCCACCAATTGTGCAAGTTCTCCCACTTAAAAAGATGAGAGAGGCCTGTAATTGACATCATAGGTAGACCTCAACTATGAGAGACAAAATGAGAAAATATATCCCGAAAATCACATTGTCTGATTTGGAAAGAATTTATTTGCAAATTATTGTGGAAAATAAGTATTTGGTCACCTACAAACAAGCAAGATTTCTGGCTCTCATAGACCTGTAACTTCTTCTTTAAGAGGCTCCTCTGTCCTTCACTCATTACCTGTAGTAACAGCACCTGTTTAAACTCGTTATCAGTAAAAAAGATACCTGTCCACAACCTCAAACAGTCACACTCCAAACTCCACTATGTTGAAGTCTAAAGAGTTGTCGAAGGACACCAGAAACAAAATTGTAGCCCTGCACCAGGCTGGTAAGACTGAATCTGCAATAGGCAAGCAGCTTGGTGTGAAGACATCAACTGTGGGAGCAATAATTAGCAAATGGAAGACATACAAGACCACTGATAATCTCACTCGATCTGGGGCTCCACGCAAGATCTCTCTCCACAGGGTCGAAATGATCACAAGAACGGTGAGAAAAAATCCCAGAACCACATGGGGGGACCTAGTGAATGACCTGCAGAGAGCTGGGACCAAAGTAACAAAGGCTACCATAAGTAACACACTACGCCATGAGAGAATCAGGTCCTGCAGTGCCAGAAGGTCCCCTTGCTAAAGCCAGTTCATGTCCAGGCTCATGCTAGAGAGTATTTGGATGATTCAGAAGAGTATTGGGAGAATGTCATATGATCAGATGAAACAAAAGTAGAACTATTAGGTAGGAGAGAGAATGCCCATACCTACTGTGAAGCATGAGGGTGGCAATGTCATGCTTTGGGGCTGTTTCTTTGCAAAGGGACCAGAACGACTGATCTGTGTACATGAAAGAATGAATGGGGCCATGTATCATGAGATTTTGAGTGTAAACTTCCTTCCGTCAGCAAGGGCATTGAAGATGAAACATGGCTGGGTCTTTCAGCGTGACAATGATTCCAAGCACACCACCAGGGCAATGAAGGAGTGGCTCCGTAAGAAGCATTTCAATGTCCTGGAGTGGCCTAGCCAGTCTCCAGATCTCAACCCCATACAAAACATTTGGAGGGAGTTGAAAGTCCCTGTTGCCCAGCGACAGCCGCAAAACATCACTGCTCTAGAGGAGATCTGCATGGAGGAATGGGCCAACATACCAGCAACAGTGTGTGCCAACCTTGTGAAGACTTACAGAAAACGTTTGACCTCTGTCTTTGCCAACAAAGGATATATAACAAAGTATAGAGATGAACTTTTGTTATTAACCAAATACTTATTTTCCACCATAATTTGTAAATAAATTCGTTCCTAATCAGACCATGTGATTATCGTGATTTGTTTTCTCATTTTGTCTCTCATAGTTGAGGTCGACCTATGATGTCAATTAAAGGCCTCTCTCATCTTTTTAAGTGGGAGAACTTGCACAATTTTTTTTTTCCCCACTGTAACACATTTGTTCCCATCCACAACATGTTCACACGACGTGTTGCGTTTTTGGATCCGTGTTTTGGACCCTAAATGAACCCAAACACACATCTAACAATGTGTAGTATAATTTACATTGCTTTCAATGTAAAACACGCATCAGCGTTCAGACAAGTGATCGCCGATGCGTGTTTACATGCATCTTTGTGATGTGTCTTTTGTATCTGTTCAAAGAATTGTCATGTCAATTTTTGATCCGAAAGACAAAGCAGACACCCTATTTGAAACAATAGGGTATGTCCTTGCTGCAGCCAAAACGCATCTAAACACGCACCTGTGTGTTGGATGCATTTTGGATGCGATTGATGCAGTGCTTTTGAATGCGTTTTTGGGATCCAAAATGGATCCAACACGCCATGTGAACATACCCTTAAGATGTTGCTGCAGAAAGAAGAACTGCAACATCCATTGTCTAAAGATGGTGAGCAGTTGTTAAGGGGTTAATATTTTTAGGAAAGTAATAAACAAATAAAACAAAATATAAAAAAAAAATTTTTTTGTTAAAGTGGAACTACTATTTAAGCAAGTCACTTGGGCCATCTCTTGAGTTTATCTATTTAGTCTTGATAACTGCACATCTTTTGCTCAAAACTTTTTCTGGCTGCACTGTGTTGTAGGAAGCTCCACCACAATCACTTTAGAAAGAAACCACAGGAACCAAATGCAATACTTTTTCAAGTCATTTAGAAGAAACCACAATAGAAAAAAATTCATAAAAACTGACAACTCACTTTCCAGGCCTTGCAGATGTCTGTTTGCAGTTACATTCACCATTTTGAGTATTGAAAGTACTGGAGTATTAAATTATTGATTTGTTTGTCAGTTTTTAATTACTCTCACTCTCTGTGCCATTGCTTGTTATAGTAACAAAACTCCCACATACTAATTTAATCAGATTATATGAGTTACATAAAAACCAAAGCACATTTATCAAGGCAGTACCGCCAGAATGCCTGCACAATTTGTGCCAAAAAATGATGGCGTATGTGCTTTACACCACATTTAGTATGTGGTTTCTAGACATGCCTGCACCTAGTCCGACAAAAGGAGCATGGCCTCAGTAAAAGGTGTGAGTCTTAGTGGAAAGCGGGCATGGCGTAGTATGTACCAAAAAATATGCCAAAATGTTGGCGTAATTAGTGACATAAACAAAGCCAACTTATAAAAGGTGTAACGATAGACTAGACAGTTCTAACCTGCATTGGATTTATCAACATTTATAAATGTGGCGCATTGTAAGACTCTCTAGTCTAACTTTACACTGTGTAAGAATTAGACAGTATAGATAAATCTGCCTCCTAGAGAAAGGTTTGTTATGAGCCATTGTCCATTCTCTCATTCAATTATTTATGCTTAAAAAGTTAGAAAAAAAAGGTCTCTAGTACAATGACCTTAACCCCTTAACGAGATATGACGATCCCGCTACACAGCCGCCTATTAGCTGCTAATTGCAGCTAGCACTCTGCGGTTACTGTGAAGGCTTCCACCGCTGCCATGTTTTTGATTTCCCCACTTTCGGCCCCAGGCAGGAAGTGGGGAAACTGCCATCTTGGTACACCCTAATGCATTGTATATACAATGCATTAGGCTGTATAAATGATCACGCCCCCTAGAGGTGAAGCACCCTAGGGGGACTCAAAGTTAAAGTGTAAAAAAACAAAACAATGTCTTTAAAATGTAAAAAAATTTAAAAAATATTAAAAGTTCATAGGTGTTACTACAAAAAAAGTTAATCATCGCAGAAATTGGCGCAAATTATAAAAATAGAAAATGTTTTGAATTTTTTTATGGTACCAAAACATAACAGAAATCTGTTTGGTATTGCTAGATGCATATCAACCTGTAGAATACAGATATACATAATCGTTACCAAAAATTGAACACCGTAAAAGCAAAACATGGCCCAAGTAGGTTTTTTTTTACATTTTGCGCCACTTACAATTTGTTTTCTGTTTCCCAGTATATTCTATGATAATATGAATAACAGCATTAGAAAGTACATTTTGTCCCACAAAATTAAAGCCCTTAAATGTTTATGTAGGTGGAAGAATAAAAACGTTATGGCTCTGGGAAGGCGAGGAGGGAAAAAAAAAGAAAAAAAATAGGCCTCGGCGTTAAGGGGTTAAAAGAATCCCACAAGTAAAGGGCAGACAGTCCATGATTTCTCTGGTGTCACAAATTGCATCACATGACACTTTACTTAGAACTATTACTTGCAAAAAAAAATTTTTTCATACACAACAAAGTAAAGAAAGTACTGCATTGATAGCTATGTATTGTTCATGTATAAAAGTTTACCGCTCCAATGCTACATTCTGAATGGCTGATTAAAGTACAGCATGAGGTATCTCATTCATGGAAATTTTGAAATACTTTTTTCCTAATCCACCCTTCTTTAAAGTTTACTTGTACTTTTTAGATAATTTTTCAAAATAAGCTGTGTAAACATGAAGAACAGTAGGGGCCATTACATTTCATATATTCTGCTTATTTCACTAGGCCTTTCTCTGTCTATTTTCCCTGGGCTTCGCTCTTAACTTCTTATAAAATATGGAGATTTATTGTATCCTTCATGAAAGTTTCATTACAGGAAAATATAGAAATTGTAGTTTATATTTATTGGCTTTTTTCCAGTCTTGTGCACATTCTGTTGAATATAAATGTCCTCTTTCTTGGACCTGTGTGAATAGGTCTTATGTCATGCCCTTACTGTCCTTCATTCTGTCCACTATTTTGCTGCATGTGTTACGGATCCCAGATTACCACTCTTTCCATTCAGTCATCCCTTCATTCTGTCCCATTTCTGTCATTTATTATAAAGCATAGGCATGTCTTTAACAATCCATTAGTCCTTGTCTACATTTATAAAAAAAAAAAAAAATCACAAGTTCCAACCTCCTTACTGAACAAAAACAAGTAATGTTGCTTAGCAGTCACAAAGGGCGACATGTATGATCGGGAGTTGCGCCTGTTTTCTGGCGAAAACTGCGGCTCACCGATCCGAACCCTCTGTCAGACGCAGGGATGCAATGTTAGGCGCAAGCTTCGCCACTTCGGATGCGCCTAACATGAAGGAGTGTGCAATGGGTGCGGTGTGGGCGT
Source organism: Phyllomedusa bahiana (assembly GCA_025379985.1). Taxonomy (NCBI): domain Eukaryota; kingdom Metazoa; phylum Chordata; class Amphibia; order Anura; family Hylidae; genus Phyllomedusa; species Phyllomedusa bahiana. Next base: position 21,594 of record JAODAL010020767.1, read on the forward strand.
TCTGGGGCGGGACACGGAACTTTCGAATACTCCGAGGCATGCATGATCGCGAGTCGGCAAAGTGAGGCGCATTGCAGCTCCGACAGGCAGACCTAGTTGATTGTGGACTAAATGAGACAGAGGAGGCAAAGTGAAGCGAGAACGTAAAATAAGAGGAAAAATATATAAGATCGCAAAAGAAATAAATCTCAGCTCCGTGAGACATGGAGTATGAGTCCAAAAATCGTTTTTATTAGGTGTAAAACATTATTTGAAAAAGAGCTAAAACCTTCAAAAAACATTCTTCAATCAAATCACTAACAACGCGTTTGTCGCCGAGACCGGTGCTACATCAGGAATTGCGATATAGAAAATTGCCAGGAAATACAGTAATTCAAATTCTGTAAGCTCTTCTCATTGGTCGGCAGAAGCAAACCAATCGGAATAGGAGCGACAGTGAACATTTATAAGCTATGGAGTAGTATTGACCAATTAAATGAAAAGACGGAACAGTTCAAAATACAGTAAAAAAGGCAGAAAAGAGCTGATTGGTCGAACTAGCGGGGGCTTGGCTATCCCGGCCAATCAGAGTGCGAGCTACTTTGTCCCATTGTAGTCAATGGAGAGATGGGGGCACTGACATCTCAGCGCCGTGCGGCATGGAGTATAAGTAAATAAATCATTTTTATTAAGTGTAAAACATTCTCTGTAAAAGAGCTAAAACCTTCTATAAACATACATCACTCAAATCCCTAACAACACGTTTGTTGCCGTCACCGGCGCTACATCAGGAATTGCGATATAGAAAATTGCCAGGAAATACAGTAATTCAAATTCTGTAAGCGTTTCTCATTGGTCGGCATAAACCAGCCAATCAGAATAGGAGCGACAGTGACCCATTATAACCTATGGAGTAGTATTGACCAATCAAATGAAAAGGCGGGACAGTTCAAAATACAGTAAAAAATTCAGAAAAGAGCTGATTGGTTGAGCTAGCGGGGACTTGGCTATCCCGGCAAATCAGAGTGTGAGCTACTTTGTTCCATTGAAGTATATGGAGAGATCGGGGCAATTAAATCTCGGCTCTCAGTTTCGTGAGGCATGGAGTATGATTAAAAAAAGCGTTTTTATTAGGTGTAAAATATTATCTGCAAAAGAGCTAAAACTTTCTAGAAATATACATCACTCAAATCCCTAACAACGCGTTTGTCGCCGTCACCGGCGCTACATCAGGAATTGCGATATAGAAAACTGCCGGGAAATACAGTAATTCAAATTCTTTAAGCTCTTCTCATTAGTCGGCAAAAACCAACCAATCAGAATAGGAATGACAGTGAACCATTATAACCTATGGAGAAGTATTGACCAATCAAATGAAAAGGCGGGACAGTTCAAAATACAGTAAAAAAGGCAGAAAAAGAGCTGATTGGATTGAGCCCAGGCGGCAGATATGAATCACCAATCATAAGTAGTGCGTCTGTTTTGAGTGGAGCAAGAAGGGCGCGATAGAAGGGCGCCCTAAAAGTTATTACTGTCTATGGGAAATATTCTATTACTGTGTTTGGTTGGGGGGAAGAGGGGCTCGTCCTGCTTACCCAATCAGCGGGTGAGCTACTTATATCATAGAGTTCTATGGGGGAAAAAAATGCAGAGCGAGCTCTGTTTGTTATTGGCTAAGTTAAAAGAGGCACGATTATTTGGGCCAATGGGAGAACGAGCGACGCTCTTATGGGTTTTCTAATGCAATCTATAATAAAACTGTACATGCCCGAAATCAAATGATAAGACTCACGAAGTTGTACCGATGTGTATATAAAATGAACAATAATATGGGGGTAACGAAAATAAAGAAATAAAAATGAATTCAATGAGTTCATATTTGTTTCTTTATTTTCGTTAGCCAATGATCAATCATATGGGGCTAACGAAAATAAAGACATAAAAATGAATTCATTGAATTCATTTTTATTTGTTTATTTTCGTTACCCCCATATTATTGTTCATTTTATATAGAGATCGGTACAACTTCGTGAGTCTTATCATTTGATTTCTGGCATGCACACGCTAGCTCAACAAATCTGCTCTTTTCTGCCTTTTTTACTGTATTTTGAACTGTCCCGCCTTTTTATTTGATTGGTCAATACTTCTCCATAGGTTATAATGGGTCACTTTCGCTCCTATTCTGATTGGCTGGTTTCTGCCGACCAATGAGAAGCACTTACAGAATTTGAATTACTGTATTTCCCGGCAATTTCCAATAGCCCAATTCCTGATGTTGCGCCGTTATTGATATTTTGTTAGTGATTTTAATTATGTATTTTTTTAGAAGTTTTGAGCTCTTTTTCAGATAATGTTTTACACCTATAAAAATGATTTTTTTGATCATACTCCATGCCTCATGAGCGAGATCTGATATTTAATCTTGAGCGATTTTAAATATATTTTCCCTTTAATTTTAAATGATCCTGTTTTTCACTACATTTAATCGCTTTTAAACAGCTTTGATTTTTCACTTTATTCATTCATTTGAAAGACAACTCTTTTTGCTCTTCACTAATATGTTTAATAATTTCCGCTTTTTTCCCCGCCTGTCTCAAATCGGAATACATGTTAGGCGCAGTCCTTCTGCGCCTAAGTCCCGCACTGCGCCCCACACACTGGCGAGGCACGGTGAACTTTTCACCGCATGTATAAGCGCACCTCGGGCGCCGACATATATGAGGCGCAGCTTTCACATTCGATCTGGCGAAAACGGGCGCTCCGACGCGCCGATCTTCATACATGTCGCCCAAAGTGTTAAAAGGACATTTCCACATCGATGAGCTTTAAACACGTAGACAAAGATTGATAAAGACTTCTACTGAATACATTGCTGTTCTTATTTTGTTTTCTTTCAGAGCTCGGTTAGTTATCCCTAGTTTTCCTTAGGTGATAGACAATAGCTGGGATGGGGACATCACTTCCTGTTGTGACTTATCAATGACACAGGAGCTTGTTTATCTATGTTACTGACTAACTTTAACCCTTTAGAGGATGTAGCCTTTAGGCCTGCTCTAACAGACTTAAACGGGTTTTGCCAGGACGTGCCTTATCTGCTAAGAAGCAAATGTAAACAAGCCATGGAACTGAGAGAGAGAGACACAGACAGCCAGAGCACAGAGCTGCATAAGGGATCGTGTGAAATGTTCACTCAAATAACCCAAACTACAACTTGTGGATTCTGTATACAAAAGAAAAACAGCTTATCTCCACAGCAGCTTGAAAGCTTCTTCATGTTCTCTGCCATCAGATAAAGCAGGATCTACTAAGATAATCACACTACAACTAGTGGATTATGTATACAGAAAACAACATATTTCTACCCGGTGCCTTGAAAGCTTCTGCAGCTCAGTCTCATCAGATAAGATGCTTTCTCTGCGCAAGCAAGCCCGGCCAGCAGCTCTTGTCAGGTCAAATCTAATAGAAGCTTTGAAGTAACTAAGGGCAGGTAAGGCAGCCTGTAGCTCTCTCAGGCTGCAATTTTTGTAATCACATATATTTAGAAAAGTGATTAAATACCCATTTTGGAGGATCCCACGTCAACATTACATCGTGGCAAAACCCCTTTAACTAGGAATAGCAGTGCTGATCTGCCAATCACTGCTTTAAAACTACCAACAGCCTGATCAGATAGTGGAAAGCTGAATATGGCTGTAAAGAGCAGGATCTGTTAAACAGCCTGATGAGAAATCCCATTTAACCCTTTGTACATTAATGTTGTAATTCATGGTAGGTAACACACTGCATTGCTTTTCTTCTCTTTCTTCTTCTTCCCTCCCCTCTCCATAGACAGCATGATCCTTCATTGAGCTGAAAGAGCATGATGCCTCGCAAAACAGATTTTGTAGTGAATTGAGGAGGAATGATTAGTTCAGGAGATGGAACAGGTGAAGAATAAGCTTATAAGTGGAAGAAGAATTGTTTATTTCATTCACTCGTACTATTAACTGCAAAATTGTTGAGTGCCCAGTATCAATTTAAAGTTTCTTCCTAGAAATGTGCCTGGTGAACAAAACAGATAGTGCACTACCTGTGGTAGTTCCAGTAGCTTGGATGGCTTACTCTAAGCATAGATCATCAGTATTAAAGTTACAAAGAAAAACCTTTAGCCCCTTCTTGACACTTGCAATATTTACAGCAGGACAGATCAGAGTGCAAGCAATGGGCCTCAGAAGCTGACACTCTCCTACATCCCTAATCCTACATACAAAACATGTATAACATCTTTTTTTGTCACATTATAGCTCCCTATGTGCTCCCCCTCAGCACAGCAAGAGTGGGTTTGGCTTTAACAGCAGCCATGTTTTTGGCAGATTACAGTTCCCCAAATATATTGCTGACATCTATTCTGGGCTATTCTCCTCCTGGCATACCCCTGGTTGCTGAAATACAAGCCATCATCTTGAGTACCTCATATTGTTGCCCTCACTACTGAGCCTCTAATAATAGTTCCAAGTTACAGCCTATTCAATACTTTGCTGTTTCACAGATATACAGCTCACCTTCCTAGTGATGGAACTGAGCATGCCTGACCATAGAGGTAAAACTGAACTACAGGTCATATCAAAATATTGAATTGCTGTATGTTGAGGATTTTTAAGTTGTATTCCATACTTTAACCCTTTAGTATACCTTTGTATACAGGTCACACCAACACTAAGGGAGTATGGAGAGGGCTCATTCACTATGCCTGCTCCATGCGCAGTGGGTGCTGCCTTTCAGATACAGCTTACACACACCGTTAACAGTAGAGATCAGAGCTGGCTCTAATTTCTGTTTTTTATCTACTTAGACACCACAGCAATTGCAGCATCTAAATGAGTGAAAAAATGGTGCTGTACCACTTTCCTCCCTGCAATCGCCCCCTCATAGTCATAGTAGCACTATCTTTGTAAACCCTTCTGCCATTATACACATAATACAGAACGATGACCTCTATTGGTAATATAACCCATAGTGACTAAATGAGTCAGTAAAAAAATTAAAAAAGGTTTTTAAAATAATAACAAAAATATTATAAGTTCAAATCACCCCCAATTGTCATTTTACAAATAAAAAAAATTAAAAAGTTGGTATTGTTTTGTCTGTAAAAGTCCGATCTATTAAAATATAGCATCATTTATTCCATACGGTAAACAGGGGTGCCAACCTCAGGACCAAGGGCCAAATTTGGCTCGCACTGTTATTATATTTGGCCCGCGATTACTGACCAGGCTGTGTGCAGAGGAGAAGAGGAAGGAATCCAGGAGCTGTCATTTCCCTGCTCTCACTCTACCGCTTCCACTGCAGAGCAGAGATGGGAAAATGGAAACAAAGGAAACTACTCCGACAATGGGACAACTGATAAGATAAGAGGAGAAAGGAGGATAAGGAGCCTCAACACTTAACCCTTCCAGGTCCTTCTCAGCCCCAGCATCTCTGCAGGCAGCAGGATACCTCAAATGGAGACTCCAAAGCATGCAGCAGATAATAAGCACTGTGAAACCCACATAAGATGATGAGTTAACTGACTGTGGTTGGTACAGATAAAGTAGGTACCTGTTTCTCTGGCCCTAAGGGCATACCAGGACATAAGGCAGTTAGATTATCTCACAAAAGTGAGTACACCCCACACATTTTTGTAAATATTGAATTATATATTTTCATGGGACAACACTGAAGATATGACTCATTGATTCAATTTAAAGTAGTAAGTGTACAGCTTATATAACAGTGTCAATTTGATGTGCCTTCAAAATAACGCTGGCAACAAAATTGAGTACACCCCTAAGTGAAATTGAACAAATTGTGCACAATATTTTGTGTGGCTACCATTATTTCCCAGCACTACCAATGGCTACCAATGGGAAATCCGGACATATTTATGGTCATAAATACGGACGTAAATACGTCCGGATTTCCCATTGGTAGCCATTCTAAGCTACTTGTTCCTTATTTTAGGCTCAGTTGGTGATGTATTTACGGACGTAAATACGTCTAGAAATATGTCCAGAACTAAGCCCTGGGAACATAGAAATCCTGCTTGGAGAACCACAGGTCCCAGCAATAGCTGTGCTGTGCTGGCTCTGGCTGTACATACAAAATAGAATAAAAGGTGAAAGACGAACAAATACATCTTCATTTGTTATTAAAAAATAGACCAAAATTAACATCTGTACAACATCTGTATTGGCTTATTTAATGTAAAATTAGTTTAATTATCTCCCTTGTTTTAAGACCTGTTCTAGCTATTTTTTTTTCCTTTGGAGAGCTTATATATATTAGCTTTTATTTTAAATGATCATCTTTTTCTATACATTGCAATGTATTTTATTCAACTTTGATTTTTCACTTTATTCATTCATTCATTTGAAAGACAACTCTTTTTGCTATTCACTAACATATTTAATGCTTTTTCATTGATTTCCAGCCTGTCTCGAATCGTAATACATGTTAGGCGCATTCCTTCTGCGCCTAAGTTCCGCAATGCGCCTCACACACTGGCGAGGCGCAGGGAACTTTACACAGCATGTATGAGCTCACCTCGGGTGCCGACATAAATGAGGTGCAGCTTTCACTTAAAATCCCCCGAAAACGGGCGCTCCGACGCGCCGATCTTTATACATGTTGCCCAAAGAGTGAACTCTGTAAAAACAAAACACCCACAAAAATGGCACATGTAATTTTTTTCTCACATTTCACCCCACTTAGAATTTTTGTTTTGTTTCCAAGTATATTCTATTGTTTGGTCCATGACACCATTAGAGAGTACATATTCCCTGCAAAATAAAATCCCTCCCATGTCTATGTAGATGTAAAAATTAAAGAGTTATGGCTTTTGGAAGGAGGAAAAAATAATTTAACAAAAAAAAACAAAAAAACACACACACAAACTTGGTCCTTAAGGGGTTAAATAGGAGTCACGTTTTATATACCAGAATACCCCTTCAAAGCTGAAGTCATCTTGAAAAATGCACTGACTTGTAGCTCAGCCCTATTCCAGTTGCATTGCAGCTGCACCTCAGCTGCAACACGACTACTATGTGTAAATCCAGCCTTAAAGTCACTGAGCTCTTGGTTACAACCCACTGATGTTTGTCTTTTAAGGTGCTTTCATGCAGTGCGTTTTTGATGTGTTTTTCAATGCATTTTTTTGTGCAGGAAGGTACAGCAATTAATGCTGTACATTTCTGCACAAAAATCGCGGCAAAAATCGTGGTAATTACTGTGATTTTACCGCGATTTTTGCCGTGATTGATGTGCAGTAATGTACAGCATTAATTGCTGTACCTTCCTGCACAAAAAAATGCATTGAAAAACTCATCAAAAACGCACCAAAAACGCACCGTGTGAAAGCACCCTTAAGATTACCTGGCTGTTCACTGGATTTTATGCACCTGTTTGCAAAGGGTGTGGCTAAAATACCAGAACTCGAAATTCAATAGGAGTGTTTAACCAATTCCTGAAAGGTTTATTGAATTCCTGACCAGGAACATTTTAATTTTTTTTAGTACACGCAATTTTGAACGATATAACGCTTTCTCGCGCTTTCTTATCTTACACATTTTCTGGATTTTTCCCTGTGATATTTAAGGCTTTATTTTAATGTAATTATTACATTAGATTAAGTTTTTTGCAATAATATAAGGAAAACTGTAAACACTGTTTTCGCATCTGTTTTGTTTTTTATTTATTTAATCTGATTTAATTTTAACAGCAAAATGTGGCACTAAAAGAAGTTTTGTAATTGTATAACATTTTTATAAGCCCCAGTTACAGAGGTACAGCTGCAAATCTGCATGGGTGGTCTGGAAGTTATATGCAAGTAGTTAATTTAGATTTTTCAGTGAATATAAAACATGAAGACAAAACTAGTATATCAGTAGGGCTCATCTGTATGCTTAATTATACAGAATACATATCTTGCTTCTGTATTTCTACAGGAAATAGCAAAACTATTCTTGTGGTTTGGTCATTTCTAGCTTTGGGCAGAGTACCTATGATAAGTGACACATTATTTTCTAAAATTGTGTTAATGATTAAGCATGGCTACAGTTAAGTATTTAGGCTGTTACTGAAGGTTTAACAGCAGAAAAAAGAACTATTACTTCCTTAATCAGGTTTGGGTAAGACGACTGAATTTTGAGAAAAAAAATTAACACGGTTTTCAGCTGTCAATATACATTTAGCCTTATTTTGCTTTATATGTATTATTTAGTTATGCATTGCACGTATCATATTAAAGGGGGTTTCTAAACATGTTTTTTCACAGAGCAACAGGCAGCTTAAGATTCACACTTCCTGTTCAAGCTGTGGGTGGTTCTATAGCAATTTTTAACGCCTCAACTCTGCTATTCCTCGCTGAGTCTGACAGAGGGACTTGACTGTAGGAGGTTTGTAAATTATAGTGCAAAAAGACTACTGTGCTCTAAAGGGTAAAAGTTTGTCAGTATGTAATGTAAACACATTGGACGACATCCATGAAATCTGGCGTTAACACACCAAATTTCATGTGCATAAAAAAGGCATAGAATGTGCCTGGTTTATGAGCCCGCTCTACAGCGGGTCATAAATCAAGCACATTTCAGCGCTTGAGCGACATTTCTGGATTAGGTATACCACTTTGAAAGTGGTATACCTGTTTCAGCTGTAATACGGCCAGAAATGCCGTAGCGAAGCTACAAATATATAGCTTTCCTACAGTTCTAGTGCCCCCCGTATGAACGGGGCTGTGCCTGATATCAGGCTCAAAAGACACCAGATATCTGACGCAGCCCTGTTCATACGGTACATGTTGTCCATTAGGTTCTGAGAAGATAAGGAACACAGCAGGGAGTGAGTCATCATCCTGACCACTGCTTCTGCCTGTAACAGAAGAGAGAGGAGGCCAGTAACTAGGAAAGCCTGTGTTTAAAAGTAAGGAATAAGATCTGCTCATAACTCTGAAAAGAAGCAAAATTAGAACAGCAATGTATTTGATAACAGTCTTTAATTAGTATTGTCTACATGTTTAAAACTAATCAATAAAACGGGAAAACCCTTTTAACAGCAGTGAGGTTCTTTACTGGATGGTGATAACTACTGAATGTAGAATTGCAGTGGAATAGAGGGCAGCTTTCTCTATTCTTCCCCTGAAAAATCTGAGTCAACAGTAAAATGATTCAACAGTACATAACAATGTACAAACAGCTAGTTGCAGTGATATTCAGTCAAATGAGTCAAAATTTCACAATCTGGATATAGCAGAGTTTAGCTTGACTGAAATCTCAGAGATCTTATCACAAACCAAAGGCCTTTGGAAAGCATTGATAAGTAGAGATAACTTTCTATACTGTGATATCATGATGTATTAACTGCCAAGTTTATGTTTGCTACGTTTATACACATGGCAGATAAATTGATCGGATGAAACAGGGATTATATACTTTTAAATTTATGGGTTAATGCATTGAGAAGCAGTGTTACTGTCATTAAATTTATGGAAAAACCCATAATAGGAAAACTTCTGAAGTGTCCATAATAAAAAGACATAGATGGGTCTGGATATTCTTAAGCTTGGAGTTTCTACAGAGTTTTGTAATAGTACTTATTCAAATTTACCAGTAGGCAGCACATAAAGCTGATCGTTCATACAAGTATCTGAGCTACAGGCATGCAGTAATCATTATGGTTTATTTCTGGTTTTCTAATTTGTCAATAAAATAGTGTTTGTCTGTGATTTTAAACTAAGGTTTCCAAATTATAAAACTGAGGAGGTGGTTGTCAACCCTGTTGAGATATAAATAACCTCCTTGCTCTAAAGCAGTGTTTCTCACCTCTATTCTCCAAGTACTCTCCGCAGGTCATGAGATTGTTTTAACACTGCATAGCTGACGTAATTAATGTCACTTCTTCAGTAATTGGAGGAGGTGTTGCCATGATGGGAGATTCCGAAAATAATACGTTTAGGTTTATGTGAATATTTGAATTTAACTTGAAAACAAATGCACTGAAGCATCTTCTGTTAAAACCCCCGCTAGGCTTACAGGGGTACGGCAAATATTCAGCCCCTTTAAATTTTTCACTCTTTGTTTCATTGCAGCCATTTGGTAAGATCAAAAAAGTTCATTTTTGCTCATTAATGTAACACTCTGAACTCGTCTTGAAAAGAAAGAAAACAGAATGTAGATATTTTTGCTAATTTATAAATCAAGACACAAACACAATTAATTACATAAACTGAATTATACATGGTCTCTTAAGTATTCAGACTAGAGATGGAGCGAATTTCATCAAAAATTCGATTCGGTCACTTTGCCGAAATTTTCCGACAAAATTCGTTTCGTTCCGAAATTATTCGGCACGAATCGCTGTTAAAAGCAGCTATTTCCAGGCTGCACAGAGCCTGCAGGGTGTGTAGTTCGTTTGTGTGCCATGCCCTTAAATATGCAGAGGGAGCTTGGTTTGGTCTTCATACAATGTTGTTGTTTTAGTATGGACACGGCAGATGGAACTGCCGCCGCTCTTAGAAATCGGCTTCACTTATACAAAGCCCTGGGCACTTATGGGGGCAACAAATATGACCAAAAACGAAGCTGGAACGTAGCCTGATAAAGTCTTGCAGCAAAGCTGGAAAAAAAAAAAACAAAATGAAGAGCTCAGGTGGCAAACATTGTGACAGAGTGTGGAGGAGAGGCGGGCCAGCCACAGCGCATCATTTGAGGTCAGGACAGTGGCACAATGACATTCTGGAAGTTGGCACAAAACCGTACCAGGCCGCAGATTGGCTCAATGAACACAGTGTGGACGGTCACGGCTGGCAGCAGCATGAGGTCAGGCAGTGGCACAATGACAAAATCTGGCGCTGGCAAAAAAAGGGTAGGGCAAAGTGGTACAATGACACAGAGTGGAGGGCTACGGCAGGAGCAAAAGCAGCAGCATAAGGTCAGACAGAGGCACAATGACACAGTGTCGAGGGCACGGAGCAGCCACTTCGAGCCAGCATGATGTTCAGACAGTGGCACAATTGACAAATTCTGGAGGTGGCAAAAAAAAGGAGTAGGCCACAGTGTGGAGGGGCACGGCAGCAGCAACGGGCAGCAGCATGAGTCAGACTGGTGGCACAATGGACACAGTGTGGAGGGCACGACAGGAGTCACAGCAGCAGCATGAGGTAGAGAGTGGCACATGACATTCTGCAGGTGGCAAAATAGTTATTGGCCAACAGAGCGGCACTATGGGACCGAGAGCGGGAGGGTCACCGGCGGCGCAGCATGAGGTCAGGGACGTGGCACAATGACAGAGAGTGGAGGTGATGACAGGAGCAAAGCTATGAGGTCAGAGCAGGAGAGTGGCACAATGACATTCGGAGTGGCAAGAAACAAGTACCCAGGCCGCAGAGTGCACAATGACCACAGTGTGGATGTCACATGGCAACAAGCAACAGCGAGCAGCAGCAGCATGAGCAATAGGAGTGGCACAATGACAGAGTGTTGAGTGTGTGTGGCAAATAACAGTCCCTTGCTAAAGACGGTGGTAGGCAGATGGAGAAACTATCAGCACGCATGTGTGGCATCAGGGGGTTGGCAGGCATCAGAATTAGTGGCTGAGGCAGGTAGTTTTGAACCAGACTGACGCCCCCTAAGGCATTGGTGTGTGGAAATACTGGGCCGATCCACGCATGATTTCATCTTGACAAAGGTCAGTAGTGTTTCAACATCCCCCGTGGACAAGGGGTTCTCATTGGGGGTAACGATGGCCCCCGCCCGCATTGAACACCCGCTTGATTTTGCACACACTACTGGCAGGGACAGGACAGCTTCTCCCACTGCAAACTCGGCTTGTTGCGGACACACATCCAGTTTGGCTGCCAGTCGTCCAGCGGATCTTCTAACTGGGGTGGCAGGAGTGCTGTTCCAAGGTAGGCCACAACCTGTTGGTTCAGGGAATGCTCCAGGTCCTGTCCTGCTGCTGCTGGTGACTGCCCTCCTCACTTGGCGGGTGAAGGAAAGCTGCTCTATTAGTGAATCCAGACTTAGGTTACTGCTGATGGGAGCTGGTACGCCTTCCTACCCCACCACCTTCCCCCAGCAGCGGGCGTAGTACGTGGAGCGTGAGGAACCCCCCGGGGTCAGACCTGTCAGAGGAAGGGACGGTGCCGAACATAGGCAGCGGCCAACTGATTAAGGGAGGATTTCCCTATAGTATTTGGTTTGTTATTCCTCTCAATAGCTGGGAAAAAAGTGCTCCCATTTTGGACGGTTTAGCGAGGGTCAATAGGGTGGAGAGCTGAAGTTCATCCCTCTGCCGGGGTTGCTGTCTATTCTTTGTTAGGCTTGTCATTTAGCCAGGCAAGATAAGATGCGGCGGGGACATCTGCACAGTGACTCCTGATGGGGCTCCCTGTATCATTCCACTGTATACTGCCCGGTGCTTGGAGACTTCATCTGCCTCGTCTTCCTCATCTCCATCCACCTCCTCCAGCTGTCTGCTCCTCCTCTCTTGTCAACTGGGTAGAAAATCCACTCATTTCACCAAGACAATGCTTCGGCTCAATGTCCTCCTCTCCTCCATCTCCTTCCATTTAGTCCCCAACGGGGACTCATGTGGCCACGAGATGTAGTTTCGCCACATCTACAGTCCCTGCCCAGAACAGATTTTTCAGCATCTGTTCCAGGTCATGAAAGCAGATAGAATGACGTTATTCATCCAGTAGTCCTGGCGATGACAAATAACGTGGCCTCCTCGAATGGCCTCAACAAACGGCAGGTGTCACGCATGAGCTGCCCACTGGCTGACATCAAAGTTACACAGGGGAGTACTTCTGTCTGATGGATCATCAAAAATCGTTAATGGCCTTTCTCTGTTCATACGTCGGTCAACATGTGCAGGCTGGAATTCCAGCGGGTGGAAAAAACATCGCATATCAGAGCGTGTTGGGGGAGGACGTTCTGCCGCTGCAACTCGAGGGAGGGTGTTTCCTGGCTTTGTAGAAATGGATAAAGTGCATGACAGTTTTCCTGGCCATTTTCAGAATGTTATGAGATCGGCCCTTGGAAGGACTTCAGGAACCTTTTTACAACCAGATTGAACCACGTGCCGCCATGCAGGGCGCATGTTTTAGACCAATCCCTCCTCGGTTGCAGCCGGACAACCATGTTCCTCACCATTGTCCCGTCACCAATGTTCCGATATTTGCAGTTGGCGCGGGAGAAAGGCCACACATCGATTTCTTGCTGCATGACGCGGAGCAGTTCCTCCCCTGTGTGGAATTCGTTCGCCGAGGCAATGCTAGGTGTAGAACTGCGTGACCACGCTGTGCCCTACACATGTGGCTATTGATGAGCAGTAACATGTGGGAGGCTGAGATGGTGGTGGTGGTGGAGGGAGGCAGGAGGAGGCGGACATTGGCGCACAGGGGAAGCAGCAGTTTGAAAAACGTTGGGAGTAGAAGCGGCGTCTCCTGTCCAAGTTGTATGGAGTGCATGGCTGGGCAGAAAGCACATTTCACCCAGTGGCCGTAAAGGACATGTACTGGCCCATGACCGTAGTTGACAGCTCCAGACGTCCGCGCTCGGCCCCGTTGTACCTTGGACACAAACCAATAAGCTCATGGACTGACCCACTTTCTGTTCTACATATTTATGAAGTGCTGGTACTGCCTTTTTGGAAATTAAATTACGGCTTGGAACTCTCCATTCTCGGTCCGGGGCCACAAGCCATTAGTTCTCTGATTGGTGCCATGAGTCCACGATTTTGGAAAGGGAGGGACTGCAGTACAACAACTTGGACAGGAGCAACGGTCAGCTGCTGCACCTTAGGGTGGTTGGACGCATATGTTGTCTCTTTACCAATCGGCCCTCTATGAAAGACTGCTGGCGCCCATGAGATGCGAGGTGCAGGAGCATATGGGAGCCGGGGAGAGGATGTCAAAGAGAAAAAGCTGCCTTCTGCAGAGGTGGATGGAGCCTTGACTGGCTGATGGCCCCCATGCGTTTGCCCTACTGACCGCTGCTGCTGCCTGCAGCGGCAGGATGGACCACCACATATGGAGCCCACGTTTCTCCCAGGCCACCGGAAGGGTGACGCTGATGTGTTGTCCGCGAAGGGCGTTGTGCCAACGTTTAGCTCCCTGGCACACGCTTCATTTCTGCCCACAAGGATTCTACATATCACATATATTCGGCCTCCTCCGGTGTCTAGCAATGAACTGCACACGCCGAGTAGCTGGATTTTACCGCCAACGCTCCGCCACTGAGTGAACTACTGCCGCCGCTGCCTCGCTGAAGCCCCTGTGCCGCTACTGTCTTGGGACCTTGCGAAGCGGGTTTTTTCTACCCAGTGGCCGCTTGGCTCCCGACATCACCACTGTGCTACCCTGCTGACTCACGGCCACACAACCCACTTTGCTGGCTGCGCCGCATGCCTGACGCGCAAAAGCTGACGCCCCTCTTCTCCTGACGTATGATGAAGCCCTTCTGCTTCACCCGGCTCCCAAGTGCGGTCGGCTTAATAATCCATCTATTTGTGTGTTCATCGTCATACTGTCCTCATCACCGGTCTTGGTAAGCCGGGCTGAACCTCTCACCACATGACCTCCCATGCCACTCTCCACATCTATACTTTGCCGCCCCTATACTGCAAGAGCTGGGGATATTGGCCCGCATTTTCTTCGATGCCCAAAAGGTAGCTGCTGACTGCCCTCCTCAATTGTTCATCCTCGCTATTAGTGGCGCTGAGCGCAGACCACCTAGTAGAGCCCTGGCTGAGGGAACTGGATGCGGACAGAGGGGGTGAGGAAGGTGAGGGCCGCTGACCGCTCCCGGGCCATGCCAACTAAGTTGTTGTGTCTAGGTTCCCACGAATCTGGGCTGGGGTTGTAGATGTCATCTGGGAGGAAGAGGATGGACCTAGTCAACCAATCAAGAACCATTGGGTTGCTGTACAACAACACGGCCGCTAGATGACATCGGCAGTTTGTGGCCTCACTGAAGTGACCCCTGCGGCGACGGTCCCCTTGCTGTGCTGCGGACATGGGCCCGTTTCAGAAATGTTTGTGCCACTGCCACTCGCATTTGCAGGAGCCTGCCACCTCTCTGTCTGACATACTGTTTGTTCTAAAATCTGATACAGACACTGTTTGATGAAGCTATCTGTATATGATAAATATAACCCTGTTTTTGACTCCAAATGAAACCAGTAACAAGCTTGGGGAACCCTTGGGAATATAAATTGCGCTCACCCATATGGCCAGGAAACAAAATTTACTGTCATGTGTCACGTTTACAAGCCTGTGTGTTTTACTAAATGTAAAAGCACAAACAGGCTTAATTAACCTTCGCTTGTGAATTATCTACAAGAAAAAATGTATATACTTTTGGTGTTGAAAAAGACGGTTTATTTGTTCAGACAGCAGCAAAACAACGCTTAATTAAACCCTGGTTGTAAAATTGCGCAATAGAATTGAGCACCACAAACTAGTACTTTGTAGCCGTGTTACAATGGTGTAATTTTATACTGCCACCACAAAGAGATAAAATTTAATTTAACCTTTGCTTGTGAATTAGGCTACCAAAAAAAATTATATATTTGGCGTTGAAAAGCACGGGTTTATTTTGTGTCGCACACCCAGCAAAAACAACGCTTATTAACCCCTGATGTAAATTGCGGCAATAGAATTGAGCCACCACAAACTAGTAGCTTTGTAGCGTTTACAATGGCGTATTTTCTACGCCACACAACAAGAGTTAAAATTGTAATTAACTTTGCTTGTGTGAGTTGAAATTAGGTACTAAAAAAAAAATTATATATTTGGAGTTGAAAACGACGGATGTATTTTTGTCAGCACAGCAGCAAACAACGCTTAATTAACCCCTGGATGTTAAAATTGCGCAATAGAATTGAGCCACACACAAAAACTAGTAGCCTTTGTAGGTGTTACAATGGTGTATTTTCTTACGCCAAACAACAATAGATAAACTTGTAATTCACCTGTGCTTGTGAATTAGGCTACCAAAAAAAAAAATATATTTGGCGTTGAAAAAAAAGACGGTGTATTTTTGATCAAGCACACCAGGCAAAACAAGATTAATTAAACCCCTGGATGTAAATTGCGCAATAGAAATTGAGGCCACCACAAAACTAGTAGCTTTGTAGCGTGTACAATGGTGTATTTTCTACGGCCACACAAACAAAGAGATAAAATTGTAATTACACACCTTTGCTTGTGAATAGGACTACCAAAAAAAAAATATATATATTTGGCGTTGAAAAGACGGGTTTATTTTTGTCTCAGCACACCAGCAAAAGCAACGCTTAATTAACCCTCCTGGATGTAATAAAAATTTTTTGCGCAATTAGGAATTGAGAGCCAAAAAATGAAGTAGTATTTGTATTGTATAAAAACGCTGTTTCTTTAAATGATACAACAGGAATGGCTTAGATCCTACTTGGATATTGAATGTATATGCAGCCTGAGTGGACGCACACTGGATTTCAGATCCAATACCCCAAAAAATCAGAAATAGAACATTCAGGAACAGTCTCTGAGACAAGATGAGAAACCACACAAAAAAATCGGTGTGTAAAAATCAGTTCCTTCAGAAAGCGCTATCACCCGCAGCAGCACCTTCCCTGTCCAGTACAGTGAGAGGAGTGTGAGCTCCAGTGGCAGGCGCTCCGTTCTTATATAGTGCCCGGTGACGCACCAGAATTCCCGCCGTTGTCTTGTTTGGCTTCATCTCTGCACTTGTCATGCAGGCTTGCCCTTCTTCCTCCCTGAGTGCTTTTGCCCCATTGTAACGCCATGTGCTCGCAGACATTTTTATCAATGAAAAGCACACTTCGTTCCCCGCGAATCACCCAAAGTTCGATTTTTTAGAACCAAATTTTTTCCTAAAATTTCTAAACGAATTCCACTTTTTTAGAATCGATTCGCCCATCTCTAATTATTTGGTTATGAGATGCATGAGGTCTTTCCTTCATGTAATTAAAGATTGATTATATTTATTTATCTTTTCATTTAATATTTTTTTAGTGCAGGGCTATTTCTCTAGGAAGAAAAATATAAATGAATATCTGTGTTCTTTTAGTGTGACTGCGTTTTACTGGGGGTTTTTGAGTTCAAGCCATTTATGCTGGCTTTGCTTTCAGTAAATTGATTTGATTGTCTGGCAGCCATACAGGGATTGATTTTTCCCCAGGACAAAAAAATTTGTAGAGATTCTCAGCAGAAGTCAAAATCATCTGCACTGCATGGTGAATGTACGTAAATAGGGAAAAAACAATTTACCGTGCTGCCTTAAAAAAAAAGCACAATGCAGAGAAGCTACAGCCTTTTACATTTGCATTATAAAGTGTGACAAAACCGGTAATAGAACCATTACAGAACTTTGGAAGGAGAAGTGTAAAAGGCATTCTTTATGTCCGTTAAATTGTTTGTAGTGTTACTGCATCCAAATTTTTGTGAAAAAAGCCCGTTTATTTTTATGTGTATTTGTTTTCTCTTATTAAGATGCTGATCCAAAATTTACCCCAAGGGGAACTAAAACAACAATCTAAACAACTAAAAGAAAGTTAGTAAATAGCAGTCCTTACATGCCAAAAAAATCATATAGAGTGGGTACGGAAAGTATTCAGACCCCTTTACATTTTTCACTCTCTCTTTCATCACAGCCATTTGGTAAGATCCAAAAAGTTCATTTTTTTGCTCATTAATGTACATGCTGCACCCCAGCTTGAAAGAAAAAAAAAAAAAAAGAAATGTGATAGTTTGAAATTTATTAAAAAAAGAAAAAATTAAATAATCCCTTAAAATTAAAATTCAGACCCCTTTTTCTATTGGTTTGAAGCACCCCTTTTTAGCTAGTACAGCCATGAGTCTTCTTGGGAATGATGCAACAAATTTTTCACCTGGATTTGGGGTTCTCGCCATTCTTCCTTGCAGATCCTCCAGTTCCCAAGGTTGGATGGGGAATGTTGGTGGAAGCTATTTTCAAGTCTCTCAGTAATGCTCAATTGGGTTTAAAAGTCTGGGCCTCCGGCTGGGCCGGTCTAAGAATGGTCACCAGAAGTTGTTCTGAGCCGACCAATGCTTTGTTATTTTAGCTGTGTGCACTTAGGTTTCATTGTCTTGTTGGAAGATGAACCCTTCGGCCCAGTGTGGAGGTCTCAGAGCACTCTGGAAGAGGTTTTCATCCAGGATTTCTCTGTACTTCGGCGTTGCATATCACCTTTCCTTCAACTGCAAACCGTCTTTCCTGTTTCCCTGACAGCGGAATAACTACCCCCATAGCATGAGACTGCCACCCACCAAGTTTCACTGTTGGGATTGTATTCGGGAAGATGAGGAGCAGCAGATGCCTTGTTTTCTCCACATCATACTGCTTTAGATTTAAACACCAACAGCTTCAAATCTTCTCACATCAGTCCAGAGAATCTTATTTCACATTGTCAGGGAGTTCCTTCATGTGTTTTTTTTCACAACTGTATGCGTGCTTTCATATGTCTTGCACTGAGGAGAGGCTTTCCGTCGGCACTCTCTGCATAAAACCCAATGGTTGGGAGGGTGGGTGTGCAGCGATGTTGACTATGTGGGAACTTTCTCCCATCTCCCTACTGCATCTCCGGAGCTCAGCCACAGTGATCTTGGGGTTCTTCTGTACCTCTCTCACCAAGGCTCTTCTCTCACGAATGCTTAGTTAGAGTTGTGGTGGTTCCAAACTAGTGTTGAGCGATTATGTTGGCTATCGACATCGGGCGATAGTCGATAGTCAGGCCACCCATCGATTAGGTTTTTTTACGATGAGTCGATAGTCGCGATCATCTCGATTGACCATTAAAGTCTATGGAGAGGCAAAAATCACCTTCGTTCATTACACCCAAACAGGGCTGGAGAAGATCGGATTTTAACAGCCACATACTGTCAAATTGGCATACCTGCTACATCTTAGGCAACAACACTTAGGCTATTAAAAAAGCCACGAGAAAAAATGTCAACACCATTCACTATTCTGTCTTATACCCACAGCATGACACTAAACCTGCATCACCCACAATTAAAAAAAGGTGCAGAAGGCAGTATTATTTGAACGGACATTTAAGTGAACTGGACATTGGGACTGACAAACCCTTGTCTGGACTGCTGCATGACCTTATATACTGTCTGACCCACAGATTAAAACAGTGCGGATAAAAGGAGTCTGTCACCACCATTTTAGTTTCACTGGACATTGACTATACATGTCCTGGGCCACCAGCCATGAGGCCCCAATACGCTGCATGACCCGATTAAAAAAGTGCCGGAAAAAGGTGTCTTCTTCACACCAATTTTAGTTGGAAAAATAGGACACATTGGCAAACCTGTTCCTGGACCGCCACTTGAACCGCTTAAACCTGTCGGACCCACAGAGTAAAAAGTGCCGGAAAAAGGAGTCTTTTCAACCACCATTTTAGTAGAACTGGACATTGACTTACCGGTCCTGGACAGCAAGTCTATGACCATTAAACCTGTCTGACCCCCCATGATTAAAAAAGTGCCGGAAAAAAGGGAGTCTTTCAACCACCATTTTAGTTGAATGGACATTGACTATACCTTACTGGTCCTGGGACCGCAGTATGACACATTTAAACCTTTCTGACACCCAGGATTTTAAAAAAGTGCCGGGAAAATGGAGTCTTTTCAACCTCCATTTCTAGTTGAACTGGACATTGATATTCCTGTCCCATGTGCCACAGCATGACCCAGGGTCATCGGAGTTACACAGTGGGGTGCGGTGAGAAGACCAGGCTGGCGTTCCGTCATCTATTAACACGCAGTGTTAAAATTGCCCTGATCGACGCAGCAAGGAAAAACTGTCGTGCTGAAGCAGGAGTGCGCGAAGCGGAAGTGTGAGAACTCCAGCCTTCCTTCAGTTACTCACTAGTCAAAGACCTGAGGTATGCGCTTGCCCCTCCGTATGAGTGGGTCAAATTGAGCTCTCACTTGGGAAATTTTACTGGTGGTTAAAGCTCCTGTTAACACCCAGGTGCCCCTTTTTTCTTGGCATTCTGTTGTTTCTGATTTTACTTCAACGTGTGGAGGAAATGGGTCTCTGTACTTTTCGTTCTATGGTCCTGTGCTCATACTCAATGTCCTCTGAATTAAGTGCCTACATCTGGATCAAGTTTTTCCTGTACCTCCCCTTGTACATTAAGAGGGATTTTTTTTTTTTTTAACGAGCTATTTCGCTACTATGCAAGTTTTTTAGTAGTTTAATTCTAGAAAAACACATTTTTAAAAAAGGATGGAATCCACCATGTCTTTGTTTCTCTTTTTTTTAATATATTAAATGGTGGTTGTCTCAATACATGGGATGATAGCTATGTTAAAGATCTGCAATGAAACAAGTAATTTTGCAATATGTGTCCATTTTCAGTGTCCTACCTATTCCATGTTTCTGACAGCACCATCTCCTTGGAACCACTCTTGACTATTGTGATGACAAATGTCTGTTAAGAAACAACATTTTTTTATAATAGGACCTGTAGTATAGCTGATGTCACAGCAAAATGCCCCCAAATATTCAAAACTGACCCGATGAGGCCACTTTGGACAATTGTGAAGAACAAAAGTGTCTGGTTTAGAAACAACATTATGTTTTGTTTTGTTCCAATAAGACCTGTACGTTACGCAGCATGTCACCAGACAAAATGGCCCACAAAAATTACAAAACATGATCCCATGAGCCACTTATGACAATGGTGGAGGAACCTAAATGTCTATTAGATACACAACTTTTTTTAGAATAGGACCTGTAGTATTGCTGCATTTCAAGCAGCCATGACAAAAAAATTATAAAAATGACTTTTCAGTCACTGTTAAAAAAAAATTGTGAAGTTTGTGAGGGAGGAAATGCCACCTTGAAGCCACATTCTGTGTCCAAAGGACATGTTTATGCTTTATCTCATCAGAAACATGACCCCACAAAAAAATTATAATATATGAATCTCAGCCACCGTGTTTAAATATTGTGTGGCAACATGACCCAAAGCCATCTGATCATTTCGAAAAATTCTAAAGATGAATGTGACTAGTAATGGTAATATGGTTTTTGTCATGAACCTTGGTGTGTTTTAACAGTCCTCCTCAAAAGCAAAACCAGCAAAATGAACTGTTGGGAACTGAGAATAAAATTTGCAGATAAGAATTGATCATTTCATAAAAATACTGTTTTTCAGAGGACGCAATTCTGTCTTGGAGAGGAATGTGATAGAATTAGCAGGACAATAATCGCGTTGACCTCGGGCATTTGTGGGGCCACAACATCATCAGAGGTACCATGCCTGATTCATCTTGATGAGAGTCAAACGACATCCACATTATCTGTGGATAGCCGGAGATGCGTCTGTCTGTAATGACTCTCCGGATGTGCGGATGTCCACTGATTATGTCGCTGGCTGTGCTGGGCAGACAACACTCCTATGGTGTGGACGAGCGAGCCTCGGGCCATTCGTCATTTTGGGTACCCAGAAGTCTATTGGGGCCGGAAAACACTTACAAAAAACATTGGGTGGTGAGACGCAGATGTGTTGCACCATGAATCTTAAGTGGTCTCTGGGTGTATGTAGGTGTGATCTGCATTGCATTGCGTTGTGGTGCAGGTGGTAATACATAAAGATTGCCAGAGGTCAAACATTTGGCTTCTGCAACCCTTGCCTGTGCGGTAGCTGCCGACTTGGCTACTTGGCACTCCTAATGCACTGTCAAGTCGCTTGGCGTTGTTACACCGTGACATTTGAAGAACGTGAAGAAGCACGAGACAGATGTCTCCAGTTGATCAATCAGCAAGGTCTCAATTTTCCTGCATTTGATATCTTATTTGGGTGGGGTGGATGGTATAGTGCCTGAGTTTTGTTTGTTCCGGGGATTCTTGGAGGTGGCCCACCCAGTACACTGTTGTTATTTTGATGCCTTAATTGCAATGGATGCATGTTGGAGGAAATGATATATGGAGATCCAACCGGCCACTCATGTGAGAGTGGAGCCTTGTTTTCCCAAAGCCTCGGGGGGGTCGGAGGGGCATAGCAAACTGTTTTCCTCATCTTCCTCCTCGCCCTCAAATTCGCGGCACAAACCTATTTCCAATGCAGGGTCCGTCGGTAACATCGGTTTCTATGCGAATTACCTCCTCATCCTCAGCTGCCTCCGGCACAGCTTCAACACAGTCATGTCCTTGCTGTGATGATGCATCCTGAGAGCTGATTGCGTCACCCTTGCTCTACTAGCTCTGGACCCGAACACACTGCCAATGAAGACCGTTGAAATTGTGGAATACTGACGGGCCTTGTGGATTTGACGGAGAGAAAGGCGTCAATTATCTCATGTCCGCATCTGGTGTGCGTCTCCTCTCTCCGTCCTGGCCGGGGACCTATTTTTTCAGGAGTGTCACATAACGATCGATTCCAGGAACTAAGCACTCACACAATGACTCTTGCTTGATAGGGTCATTGGTCCCAGGCCATGGACCATTTTGGTGGCTTCTTCATAACTGGCCAGGATGGTGCAGAGCTCCTTTCACCTGCCATCACTCTCGGTGGCTCCCTCAACACCAACAAGTGTTCCGCAACGCTGGCTTGTCAGGCCATGTGTCCACTTCGTTCTGTGTAATTGGCATTTTGCGCTGCTGCCACAGCACTGGAGAATGTGGAGGGTGGACTTCCAGAGTGTTGCCACACTCACAATGAGGACGGTTTGAGGGGAGGCCGAGCTGATGTTGCATCAGCAGCCAGGCGATGTGACAGGCAAAGGCGATGTGCTCCAGCCTTACAGATCTTAAGGCGCAGGCAAGCAGATTTCGCCCGTTATCGCATAACCACCTTGCCCTGGGCAACAGCGGTTCATGTCACCCAGCACGTAGCGCTGCGGTCTCGTCTGCGGAGAGCCATGATCCACAGCTCTCGGACTGTGTGGGGACGGTCTCCAAGACAGATTTAATTTCAAACGCTGGAAGCGGAGGGCTGATCCCTGTCATGACTTGAGAGGACATGGGCAGCTGACGGTACGCTTTGGTGGGTTGGCGGTGGAGGACGGACCGGCGGAGACAGTAGGTGTGACACAGTGGTTGAGGTCCGGCGGTCCGGTCTGGCCTTTTTTTGGCCAAGAGTTCCCTCCATTTCAATAACTCACTGACTTCGTGAATGTGACTAGAATTTGGTGGTTGGTTAACCACTTAAGGTTATTGCCACTCTACGTATGCGTTTACGGAAAGTCGGCCATATGACATCGATGGGTGAATCAAGAGGCTTGCTAAAGAAAGGCGCAGGCCTTGAGAGGATCCTGGGACACTTTTTGACGGCGTATATAGCGAGGAGCGGGGTTTTGGCTGACCGTGGCCTGCGGAATCCTTATCAGCGGACTTCTGCGGACCCGCGCCTTCTCCCTTGTTGTTGGCGGGGGACCGGTATTGACCACTACCAACCACTGTCTTCCTCCTGTCCTCTGATGAACTGCTCGCACAAGCTATAATTCTGGGAAAAGACCACGTTGGCATCCGGCTAATGTCGACATTCATCAAATCATCATCAACACAGGGTCTTGGTCATCCTGACTTTCTGCATCCAGAAGCTTGCTGGATATGGCTACAAGCAGAAGGGCCGGCAAGGCGTTGCCGATTGCAGCCCGCGGATCTTTTGCGATTGTCCGGCTTCCTTCTCCTCCTCTGATGGCATCGTAACTGGGAGCAGTCAGAGCAGACTAAATTCATCCCTCTCTGATCTTTTAACATGCCTTCTGACCCCAAACCGAATTTTGTCATCAAAGAGGTCTTCAGACTTTGGATTATCCACAATGGTGGGTACACGAGTTGGACATGTGGGCTCCTTCCTTGTTGGACGGTATGCTTATGATGCTAAGGACGGACATTTTGTTGGCACGTGTATGGGAGGACGTGGAGGTAAGACTGCTTGGATTGAGGTCTTGCTTTACACACTTGAAGAAAAGATTGGCGGACGCTGTTATGTTACTGAGATTCACAGGGCCCTGATTCTCCGAGCTCGATGACAGGCTGACGGTCGCTGAGCAACTGACAGATCGGCTGGCATGCGTGTTGTCTGCCATGCCACTGGAAGGAGCACCATTCTCTCATACCTCTACCTCCATGTGCTACCCCCTCTCTTTGGATCGCTTACCACTCTGATTTTTCATCCATGTTCAGAAATATAAATATTTTGAGAAGGTATGGATTAGTTTTGGAAAGTCTCTTATTAAATGGACGGCAATCAAGTGCTATTCTCATATCATCTAATCAAAACAAAAATTGATGGATTCAA
This sequence comes from Phyllomedusa bahiana, assembly GCA_025379985.1. Lineage (NCBI taxonomy): Eukaryota > Metazoa > Chordata > Amphibia > Anura > Hylidae > Phyllomedusa > Phyllomedusa bahiana. The sequence goes on from JAODAL010020767.1 coordinate 45,876, forward strand.
ATTTAACTGCAAGTGTATATTCAACAAATCTGGACTGGGCAAAAGTGCAAAATAACACGTATCTGTTATGTTTTTCGTATTATACACGTATTTTTTGCTCCCTTTTCTATTTCAACTGTGGTCGGACTAGAGATGGGCGAAATTTCTCTCAAAAATTCGTATTTCGGTCCTACTTCGCCGAATTTTCGACAAACCTGACAAAAATTAGTTTCGTTCGAATTTACTTCGGCACGGAATCGCGTTTGTTAAAAAAACAAGATATTTCCAGGATGCACAGAGCCCTGCAGGGTGATGTAGAACGTTCTGTTGCCATGCTTAAATATGCAGAGGGAGCTTGGTTGGTAATTCTCATACAATGTTGTGTTTTAGTATGACACGCTGATGTCTGCCGCCGCTCTTAGAATAGCTTTCTCTATAAAATTTCCAACTCGGGACACTTAAGAGGGCAAAACTGACCAAAAACTACTAAGGGGGCGGGATGTTAGCACCTGATATAAAATTCATTGACAGCTCCGGAAAGCTAGGAGGAAAATAAACAAGTCTGACGAGCTCAGGTGGCAACTTTAGTGACCACGACGTCGTGGGAGGTGGACGGCGGCAGCAACAGCATGCAATGAGGTCAGGCAAGTGGCTACAATGACATTCTGGAGGTGGCCAAAATACACGACGGGAAGACACAGAGTGTAACAATGACTGAGAGCTGAGGTCACGGCTATTGGCAGCAGTATGAGGTCAGGGCAGTGGGCACCAATGACATCTGAGGTGGCAAAAACAGGAGGAAGCCACACGAATGGAACAATGCCACACAGTGTGTGAGGTTCTCCGGCGGGCAGCAGTCAGTATGGAGATCGTGGCGTGGCACAATGACATTCTGTAGGCGGCAAAACAGTATTAGGACACAGAGTGGCACAATTAATTATCAGTGTGGAGTCACGACCAGCAGCAGCATGAGATAGGCCAGTGGCACAAATGACATTCTGGGTGGCGGGCAAACAAAACAAAACTGATTAGGCCTCAAGAGTGGCACATTACACAGTGTGGAGGGTCACCGCTGCAGCAGTATGAGTGTTTAGGCAGTGGAACAATGACGTTTGGAGGCGATCTAAACCAGTATTAGGCCACAGAGTGGCACAATCCACAAGAGTGGGAGGTCACTCGGCTACCACATGGGCAAGGCGTAGCAGTATGAGATCTAGGGAAGTGGCACAATGGACCTTTCTGGAGCAGCCCAAGAACTGTATTAGGCACAGAAGTGGCACAATTATACAGTGTGGAGGTCACGGACAGCAGCCGCATAGATCAAGGCTGTGTGCACAATGACACTTCTGGAGGCGAGCAAAACAAGTATTAGGCCACAGAGTGGAACAATGATACAGTGTGGAGGTCACGACAGCCAGAGCATGAGATCAGGCAGTGCACACAATGACCATTCTGGAGGCTGGGCCAAATAGTATTAGGGCCACAGAGTGGCACAAGTTCACACAGTGTGGGAGGTCACGGCAGGCAGCGTAATGAGAATCCAGGAGTTGGCACAATGACATTATGGAGCGGACATAAACCAGTTTTAGGCCACAGTAATGTGGCTCACATCAACACAGTGTGCGAGGTCCTCGGCTGGCGAGCAGTATGAGATCAGGCAGTGGCACAATGAAATTCTGGTGGCGGCAATACAGTATTAGCAACAGAGGCACATTGATACAGTGTGGGAGGACATGGGCAGCAGCCACAGCAGCAAGCAACTGAGGTCAGACAGTGCAGCACAATGACATCACGTGTGGATGGCACGGCAAACAGCAAAAGCAACAGCAGCAGCAGCATGAGGTCATAGAGTGGCACAATGACAGAGTGTTGGCTGCGTGGGGGCAATACCAGTCCCTGGTAATGATGGTGGTGGCAGATGGAGAAACTAGGCAGCACGATGTGTGGCATCAGGCGGGTGCGTGGCCATTCAGGTTGTGGCTGTGGCAGGTAAGTTAGTTTGAACCCGGACTGTCGGCCTATAGATTGGTTGTGTGGGAATTCCTGGCGTTTCACATGAATGAGTCTTATTGACTAAGGTCAGTCGTTCCACATTTCGTGGGACAAGCGGGTTCTCTTGGGGTACACGATCTGGCACCCGCCCGCACCTCCTGAACACCAGCTCTGATGCCCTCCAACTATGGCAGGGCAGGACAGCTTCTTCACACGGAAAATACTTGGGCAAAGTTGCGAGGGGCCACATCATCCAGTTTGGTTGCCCAAGATTGTCCAGAGGATCTTCTAACTGAGTGGCAGTGTGCTGTGCCAAGTAGGCACGGAAGGAAGAGATGGACCTAGTTTCAACCAATCAAGAACCTTGGGATGCTGAAAACAACACCACTCGGCCGTTACGTTTGAGACTGCGGCAGTTCTGGTGGCCTCAAAGTGTGACCCGGCGACGACGTCCCCCTTGCTGATGTGCTGCGACTGGTGCCTGTTCCAGGAATGTTTGTGCCACTGCCACTCGCAGGTGCAGAGACTGCCACCTCTCATGTTGTCATAATGTTGTTATAAAATGTACAGGACACTGTTTCGTGATGATATCTGTATTTTGATAACTAAAACACCCTGTTTTTGACTCCAATTGCAAACCCCAGTAACAAGCTTGCGGTAAACCTTGGAGTTAATTTGCGACTTCTCACAAAATTGGCACAGGATAATTTTTACATGTATTGTAGTTTAAAAACACTGTTTGTGTTTTACTTAATTTGTAAAAGGGCACAAACCACGCTTACATTATTCCTTCGGACAGGATTTGGATACAGGAAAATTTTATATATTTTGGCGTTGTAAATAATAGACGGGGTTTTTTTTTGTCACCACACCATCTAAACAACGCTTATTATACCTCTGGATGTAAATTCGCATACCACAAGATACTTGAGCCCCACAATCTTGTAGTTGTGTAACGTGTGTTAACAATTGCGTGTGTTTTCTAAGCCACACAACAAAGTAGATAAAGTTGTAATTAACATTTGCTTGTGATATTAGGCTACAAGGAAAAATTTATATATTTTGGCGTTGAAAAAGACGGTTTATTTTCGTCAGCACACCAGCATATAACAAACGCTTAATTTGAACCCCTGGAAATGTATATTGAGCCAAAGAATGAGCCTCCGACACAATATAGGTAGCTTTGTAGCGTGTTACAATTGGTGTTGTCTACGACAACACACAAGAGATTACAGATGTAATTAACTTTGCTTGTGATTAGGCGTACAGGAAAATTTTATATATTTTGGCGTTGCAATAAGACGGTTATTTTGTCAGAACACCAGCAAAACACGCTTAATTTAACATCTGGGAGGTAATTTGACGCAAAGAATTGATGCCGGGCACATAAATCTAGTAGCCTTTGTAGAGTGTTACAATTGGTGTTTTCTACGCCACACCAACAGAGATACAGTTGTAATTAAAACGCCCCTATGCTTGTGAATTAGGCTACAGGAAAAAATTATATTATTTTGGCGTTGACAAAAGACGGTTTATTTTGTCAGCACACCAGCCAAAACACATACGCTTAATTAACCCCTGGATGTCAATTTGCGCCAAAGGAATTGAGCCCGCAATATCTAGTAGTCTTTTGTCAGCGTGTTTCAAATTGGTGGTTTTCCTACGCCACACCAACAAGGAAGATACAGTTGTAATTAACCTTGCTTGTGAATTAGGCTACAGGAAAATATTTTATATATTTTGGAGTTGAAAAAGACGGTTTATTTTGTGTCAGCACACAGAAAATCAACGCTTAATTACAAACCGGATGTAAATTGGCGAAAGAATTGAGCAGCACTCAACTCAGTTAGCTTCTGTAGGTGTTAAAATATTGCGTGTTGTCTGCGGCCACAGCATCAAGAGATACAGTTGTAATTTATCTTTGCTTGTGTTTTTGGCTACAGGAAAAATTTTATATTTTTGAGTTGAAAAGAACGGTTTCTTGGGGTTCTGCACACCTCTCAAAATCAACGACTTAATTAACCCTGGATGTAAATTGCGCTATTGCAATTGAGCAGCAAAATGAGTAGTCGGGTAGTTTTATTGTAAAATCGCTGTTTCATTTAAGATGATACAACAGGGAACTGGCTTAGATCCCACTTGGTTATTGAATGTATATGCAAGCTGCACGTGGACGCAAACTGGATTTCATGGATCCAATACCCAAAATAAAATTTAGTAAAATAGAATCGTTTAGAGGTACGAGTCTCTGAGACAATTGCTGAGACACCCCCTATAAATCGCTATATAAAAATCAATGCTTCAGTAAGAGCTATCAGGCCGACGGCATGACAACCTTTCCCTGATCAGTACAGGTGAGAGGTGTGTGAGCTCCGGCGTCGAGCCCGACTTATTATAGGCTGTGCGTGGACGTCTCAAGAATTCTGCGGTCTCTTGATTGGCTTCATCTTATGGCATCATGTCATGTTGGCTATGTATTGACCCTCTTCCTCCCAGAGTGCTTTGCCCCATGTAGCGCCAGTGCTCGCAGCATTTTATCAATCAAAAGGACACTTCGTTCACCGAAGTACCCCAAGTTCGAATTCGTTGTCCGAACCCGAAAGTTTTCTGAAATTCTAAACGAATTCCACTTCGTTAGAATCGATTCGCCCATCTCTAGTGGTGATATAAAATTGCTGTTTAGATTTTCGTTGACAAGCTGCGTCAATGAACAACAGCTGTAGTGCGCCAAAAGTCAAAAAATACACGTTATTGTTATGTTTTCGTATAAATTCACGGTATTTTTGCACATTTCAATTCACCTGTGGTGACTATAAAATGCTATGTTTTCAGATTTAAGTGCAAGGTGTGGATCTATGAACAAAGGTGGTATGGGTAAAAATTGAAAAATGAACACCTTATCTGAGAATGGTATAGATGATGCAAGTAAATGTGGAGTTTTGCCACCTAAACACAGAGACCTGCAAGTTACTAAATGATGTTTATCCTAATATAAGTTCAGGTGCCCAGTATCAGAAATATCTTCAATAGCAACTGGTTAATATAAAGATATTGCAGTGCATGTCTACCTAAGTCTTGGTTGAACTATATCCAGTGTTCTTTATAGAGCCTTGTCTGGGTTTCGCCCACGGTACCACCCCCCCAATCTCCCAGCTCCCCCGTGACTTTACAGCGGTAGCTAGACTGCTCCTTTAAAATTCTCTACGCTAACTTACATAAAATCTTACCAAAATTAAATCTCTAATCATAACTAAATTGTAAGGATCACAGCTAATAGTAGAGGTTTCTCATGTGCAGAAATAGAATTAATTTCGTGAAGCTGTTTGGCGCACAGGCTGTAGCACAACGTCCTACGCCTATGAGACGCTGAGGTGGATCACTGAGGCTGAAAAAGGAAACGTCTGTTCTATGTATAAACGAGGTCAAGTGATTTTTCCTAGCCATAGATCGCAATACCATACACATCCCAGTCATGACGTTCGCACCCACATCTCTCCCTGCTCTATGTCTGTAATCTGATTTGATGCCGCCAAAATGACAGGAAGCGCTCGAAAAATGGCGCGATCTTGTGTTGATGATGCACAGATTTTAGCCTTCAATTATCGCATGATCTAAAAATTTCGGATCACCATAAAAACCTTGCCGATTGAACTTTGGGGTCGTATTAATCGTTCAAAACTATTCCCAAACCTCTTCAATTCTTAGGATTATGGAGACCATTGTGATCTTTGCATCACCTTGAGTGCTGCAATAATTCATTTGGACGCTTAGGGGCGGACATGTTTGATCGGAGTTGCGTCCTGAAGTCTAGCTGCTTTCAGCAGAAGAATTTCGTTAGCGCAGACATTTTATCATATCAAAAAGCACACTTCGTCACCCGAAGTACCCAAAGTTCGACTTACGTTCCGTAACGGAAGGTTTTCCTGAAATTCTAAACGAATTACTTCGTTTGAATCGATTCGCCCATCTGAGTGGTGTACTATATAATTGCTGTTTTCAAATTTTCGTGCCAAGCTGGCAAATGAACAAAGCTGTAGGTGCGCCATAGTCTAAAAAAACACGTATATCTGTTATGTTTTCGTATATACCAGGTATTTTTTTGCACCTTTCAATTAACCTGTGGGGACTATAAATTGCTACGTTCTGATTTAAGTGCAAGGTGGATATATGAACAAAAGGTGGAATGGGTAAAATTGAAAATGAACACCTATCTGAAATGTATACTGATAATAAAAGTGGGGTTTTGCACATAACACAGAGACCTGCTGTGACTAGAAATGATGCGTATCGTAATATAAGTTCAGGCTGCCCAGCATCCCGGAAATAATTCAATAGCACACTGTTAATAATAAAGATATTGCAGTGCAATGTCTACACTAAGTCTTGGTGAACTTTATCCAGTGTTCTTTATAGAGCTTGTCTGGGTTCGCCCACGGACCCCCCCCCCCCTCTCCAGCTCCCCCCGTGACTTTACAGCGGTAGATGCTCCTTTAAAATTCTCTACTAACTACATAAAATCTTCCAATCTCTAATCTAACTAAATTGTAAGGATCACAGCTAATAGTAGAGGTTAAAGAACCGCACCCCTGTATTACTTTGTGCCACTTTGTAATGCACCTGATATCGAGGGGCGTGCGGGAGGTGGACCGCATTACCACCGTATGAAGCTACACATTTATGAATGGGAGAACGGCAAAAATAGGCCCATTACTGCTGGAACAGGTAAACCACTGTAAAAGTGGTTTACCTGAGCCAGAATTGTCGCCTTTGTGCTACAATGCGCCTGATTTATGACCCACAGTAGACCGGGTTAATAAATTCAGGGGCATTCTACACTATTATACTGTGTATAAATATTGGCGTCTAAGCGCCAAGAATCGTACATGTTGCCCTTAGGGTTTGTCAACATAGCATTGACAAAATACCGGATCGGGCTCATGTCTTAAGAATAGGGCCAGTATTTTGTCATCTTTTGCATGGTCCCCCAAAACCATGCAAAAGATGACAAAATACTGGCCGGACTCTTAAGACAGAGCCCGACCGGTATTTTGAAATTTATTTAGATTTCAGCGATCTAAGGGTCCCTTAGATCGCTGAAATCTAAATACATTTCAAAAGGCTTATGGGAAAATGACTGGGACTCTGCAGTGCCACATATTTGTTGTAGTGTCAGGGCTGTCTTAACAGCTTTAAGGGTCCCTGGGGAAAACAGTGAACTGGGCCCTGCCTAAGCACATGGCATCACACTAGTCCCCTTTAATTGAAACAGTAAAAAATAAAAAATAAAACATACACTTATAGCCTAAAGCAGCCTGCAATCTACAAGACCAATTGACGGGCAGAAAGCCTATGGCATACAGAGGATTCCTGGGGAATACCCAGGCTCAGACTGGCCCACAGGGGAATAGGGGAAACCCCCGGTGGGCCCCTGAGCATGGCAGACCTGGAACTGTTTTTTACAGCATATACATCCTCAGAAGAGGCAGAAAAGCATAGCAAGAGAGGCAAAAAGCTAGAAGCAGAGTATAGGAGGCATGTACAGTCATTTACAGTAGCTGTAGGGTGGGCCCCTAAAATAAACTCCCCTGGTGGGCCCAGAAACAGCTCAACTGGTGGGCCCCTAGAGTCAACTCCACCTGTGGGCCCTAGGCACCCCAGTCCGACACTGGGCATACCTATGACAAGCTGGTGCCCCTGAGCTTGCTCCTGAAGGCCCCAGGCAACTGCCTTATTTATCAAATGGATAAGACAGACCTGTGGTAGCATTGTGAAAGGGATTAATAAAGCCATTGTAAGTCTTAGTAAGTCAGCTGTAACTGAGGAATGTTACATCCAATGGAGGGCACTGCTCTTATCCCATGAGAATTTTAAAATGCACTCCATTGTCAGTTATTACCAAGTCACTTGCTCAAAATATCATTTTCTGTTACAGTATTCTGTTTGATGTGAAATATCAATATTGAGGTTTCAGTATTTTTCTTGCTTTTTTTCCAGACTGCAGCAGCACGGATGCAGCAAAGTTTAATTTAACTATGACAATTGCTCTTAGATCCCAACAAAAGCCAATCAAAGATCCAGAAGAGATAACTTTATGCAGAGGCATAGCTGCAGGGGGTGCAGTCGCTACTGGGCCATGCAGCCTAAGGGGTCCCAAAAGCCCTTCTACCACACAAGAAGACATTAGTATTGTAAATGGTAACTGGGGGGGTCCCATTTCACTTTTTGCACTTGGGTCCAAGAGCTTGAAGTTACGCCTCTGACTTTATGTGTTGTGATACCATGGTGTGTTATATGTTAAGTTCATCTGTAGGTTTTGCTAGAGATGACATTTTGATATGACTCTTTCATATAGTGGCAGTGTATTATACAGCATACCAAAATAATCATCATTCATATTGCCCTTCGTCCCTCACAAGATCAATTCCACCCGACTTCTTTAGAACGTTGTAAGAGCTATTAAAAAGAGACAATACCGGCAGGAAACCCACGTGAACATGGGAAGAACATTCAAACTCCATTCAGATGTTGCACTGGATAAGACTGAAGCCTACACAAGAACCCAGCGATAAACTCCATGCTGCCATTGCATACTGACAATCCATGAGTATGAAGAGCAGTCTGTGAGCCAACCACTGAACTTGCTCAGGTATTTTTGATTCTGATGACTTTTAACCAGCTCATTTTAGTGCTGCTCAATTGTCATGGCCTAGAGGACAGGAAGGGATCCTTGAAATCATGCCATTCCAATTGGTGCCACATAGCGAAGGCAAACTGAAATCAACTTGTAAATGCTTGTGATTAAAACTCTCCTACTGTTTGCTGTATTCAGCTCCTATACAGATTTGTATAAAGTATGGGCTCCATAGAAACTGTGTGCTGACTGTGGTGCAATCAGGTTTGCACAGAAGTTGTACACTCCAAATAGTAAGACATTATTTTATTAAAAGTTTCTTCATTATTACTTTAGATGCATTGAAGCAATAAAAAAATAAAAAAAATTGCAGCCCATGCAATTTAAGATAGTTAGTACTCCACCTACTTACCTAAATGAATCTGTTCAGTGATACAACTTAAGGTAATACATCATAAATGCAAAGACAATAATAATAAAAAATGTCACTTCTATTAAGGCAGTGCAGGCTGAAAAAGCTAATGTACCACAAAATGGTGCTGTTCTAGTGCTAATCTAAAAGTTACAAACCTTATATTCCCTTTATATTACACATAGCATCTAAACCTAGCTAAATTTTGTGCATTAAATAATTTTAGTTAAACAGGAAAACATATTTTATTTTCTCTTGCTAAGGCTTCATAATTCTAAAAGCATATACATTACACATTTCATTGAGAAGACTATTATAGATCACCTATCCATTAGTAAATGACTCCAATAGGAGGATATGCTCTTGTTGTTTTCATTCAATTAATTTGTTTCTGCCAGGTGAAGTGAAGCTGCATAGAATAATAACATGAAGCATCATCTCAAAGTTCTTAAAAAAGTAGCATTAACGACCAATTTTTCTTCAAAAATGTGAGTTGAAACTTTGTCTACACTAAGATAATGATATTTTGCACCTATAAAATAAAATTAAAAAATGATACTTTAGTAAGATGAGGTATTTTACAAGCATGCATTATTTAAGATCCTAAGATCATCTTCATTTCAAAGATATTCAGGAGTGTAATGTATATACTACACATACAGAAAAATATAGGGATAGATTTATCACCAGTTTATTGATATAAGTACATTACAGGGGTGTTCTGAAATAAACAAAAAAAACTAATAAATGCTTGTCAATCTGTTGGGTGATGATTAAAAATAGAAGAAGCTCAAGCGCCCTCTATTGGATGTAAAAAATCCTCAATTTGCTTTTGACCCACTGAGTCTTGAGAAAGCAAAAGGGATATTAGCCAAGCAAGTATCATCCATCTGCATACAGCTCTGTTTCTGGGTTTTTGCCCCTCATCAGTGCAGAGCATAGTTATACTGGCTGGCTGTACTCTGCTCTGCACTGATAAGTGGAAAAAACCCAGTGGATCCCAATAGGTTTAAATGGTGAGTGAAAGCCTTGTAAAGGCTTCTATCGCTGCCATGTTTTTTTGTTTTACTAAGGCAGGAAGTAGTAAAACCACCAATAGGTTATTGCAGCTCAATATTGATTCCCCCAATTCTGCAATTTTTAGAGATATCCCATGTGCGAACTAGTGTGATATTTGGCTAAACCAAAAGCCTCAGAATAGGAGGAATATCCACTGGATTTTGGGTTTTCATTTTCATTCGTATATTTGGTAGGCATTATTTCAGGTTCGCGGACACCCTAAGGTGCCAAAACCTAATAAACACCCCTAAAAATCCTCATTTTGGAAATTACACCCCTTATGAAATATACTCGGTGGTATAGTGAGTATATTGATCCCACGGGAGTTTCACAGGTTGTTGTAGCTTTAGGCTGTGAAAATTTTTATTTTTTCCAATAATTTGCAGTTTTATCTGAAAATGTTTAATTTTCACACAAAATCCTGAAAAAAGCACCCCCCAATTTTTATTTTGATTATGGCAGTACCCTATATGTGGGTGTAAACTGTTATTTGGACGCATGGCAGGGAATACAAGGGAGAGAGCACTATTAAGATTTTGAAACACAGATTTTGGTGGTTGCAATTTCCCTCTTGCAAAGCTCCCAAAGTACTAAAAAAAAAGGTAAAACCTTCCAGAAGTCACCCCATTTTGAAATCAACACCCTTCAGGGAATTCATGGCATTTGGTAAACAGGGAATATAGTGAAGAACTTGCTGGATCTAGATCTTGCTATAGAGGTGTCCCAAGAGGGGAAGAGAAGATAGGCAGGGGAAAACCCCAAGAAAGACCCCAGATCAATGACAGGTTTACAAAGATATGTGCTTGTTAAGAAGACCCCAGACCAGGAGTGGTGTTGTGAGGCAAAAATAGAATACAGAGAGGACCCCAGATCAGTGGCAGGGTTGTGGAAGCAGCTATAGTACTATAAAGAAGACCCCAATCAGTAGCCAAGTGGTGGAGAGTAGTTGTAGCATAGCATAAAGAACCCAGATTGGTGGCAGGACTGTGGAGGCAAATATAGAACTATAAAGAAGACCCCGAACAGTGGCCAAGTAGTGGAGACTAGTTTTACTGTAGCATGAAGACCCCAGATCAATGGCAAGGTTGTCGGAGCTTCAATAAAAGAACTCAGAGTAGGGGCATAAAGGTAATGCTCACCAAGAAGATGGGAACAGGAAGCCTGGAGCAGGAGAGTGTGGGCTTCAATTAGCACATTCCACTTATGAAGACGCTCAGGTTAAATCGTAAGTCATCACAGCGACACTCCGGCGGAACTGAAAGTGGTCATAGAACTAGTCATGTGACCGCTGAAATGCATTGTTCTGGTGGTACATGCATTTCAATGGCTATATGGATGATACTATGGCTGGAATAATATAGATAGAGTGAATAAGAGATAGAAACTGATGGAGGATAGGTGTGAAGAGGAGCCAAGAGGGAAATGTGTATGTGCGGCAGAAAAGGGAAAAGATAAGAGATGGAACCAGGGAATCCTATATGGGACTTATGGGCAAAAGCAGATAGTGTCACAGAAGAAAACATATGATAAAGGGGAAGAGAGATAACAGTATAATATATATGGAGTATGTAGAGGGTAATAGACTATAGGGAGGAGGAGAAATAGCAGGTTTAAGAAGTAAGAAAATTGGTGAAATGTTGTACCGAGAACATGATTAATTTTTTTCTGAAATTAATAGTCTCATATTCAAATGTAATCTTTTGCTAAAAAAATACAAGTGATCCTATAGAGATGTAAACAAGATATATAGTATATATGTGTATTACAAGAAAACATATAAACTTGTGAGGTACTAATCCATAAGTGAAATGATACAAAAGTTATAATATAAGGTAGAACAAATATGTAAGTCTATACAATATAAATGTCATGTGTATATACCTACAAGCGTAAAGTAAAGAGATAAGCATGGTACCCGCTCACATCCTGCACATCCTGCACAATGATATATAGATATATAAAATGCAGCAGAGTATACTCTGGGAAGTAGGTTAGGACAATAATAACTAGAATGATGAAGGGCAGCTAATATAATATCTAGGTGGTGGTTAGTAAAATACAATATTAAATTCCCTATTCAATTCCCAGGGTTGCAGGGTGTATATCCAGAATGATTCTCTGTGTTTGAGAAGGGAGATATGGTCTCTGCCCTTATGTGGATGTTGCACTTGTTCCAGTATCTGGAACCATAGTTATGTTATTGTTATGAGAGTGGACGTGTGCTGGAATGGGCAAGAGTAGGTCTCGTCACCTGATGGTTGATTTATGTTGAGAGATCCAGTCCTTAATCTGTCAGCTGGTCTCACCTACATATGCTAAACCACAAGGATATTTGATTACATAAACCACTACCTCTTCATAACAGTTTTGCAGTTACTAGATAATACAAGAAACATTTACATCACCATGCATATCACCACTATACTGTTGTCAAACAAATCCCACTACACCAAGACCAATATTACCAATAACGCTACTACAAGGACCAGATTTTACTGCCAGAGAGGGAGGACAAAAACATTACATTTTAAAGAGGACATAGACTGGGAACAGCTTTTATCAAATAATGATGTAGAAGCCAAATGGGAGGGTTTAAAATATTCTCTGGGAAAATTTATAGTAAAATGTATTCCTGTAGGTAACAAGTATAGGCAATTAAAATAAAATCCAACATGGCTTCTACCTTTTGTTAAAAGGGTAATAAGTAATAAAAAGGGCATTTAGAAAATATATTTCAGAGGGGTCAGCATTGGCCTTTGAAAATTACAAAGAGCTTAACATAATCTGTAAAAATGGATCAAATCAGCAAAAATAAAAAATGAAAGACAGGAGGCCAAGGACAGCAAAACCAACCCCAATCATTATTTAAGTATATAAATGCCAAAAAAACAAAGGTAGAGCATGTAGGACCCTTAAATAACAGTAATGGGGAGCTGGTCAATGGGGATCAGGAGAAGACTGAGCTACTGAATAGGGTCTTCAGCTCTGTATATACTAAAGAGGAGAAAGTAGCTGATGGGGCTGTTCACTGATAATGCGGGAAGTCCTAGTGCGGATGTAGACGATGCCAGTACTGTTAATAAATCAACTAATAAAATAAATTGGCTGAATACAGAAATGGTCCAAGCCAAGTTTATTAAACTAAATGTGAACAAGGCTTCAGGACTAGATGGCTTACACCCAAGTGTTCTTAACTCCTTAACGACCGCCCACTGACTATAGGAGGCGGGAGGTGCAGGTCAGTAATCTGCATAACGAAAGGGCATTTCCCTGCTCCATTGGTTCATCGGGACTCCCAGTGGCCTGGTTGATCCCGAGGAATGTCTGTACAGTCAGCCCTAGGAACCTAGCGTAGCTCCAGGGCTCTCTGTATACCAAGCCTGTGATCTGGACACACTGTGTGCTGCCCTGACTGCCGTCTTTGTCATACTGACACAGAAAGTAATGTATTAGCATATTCCTGTATGCTAATACATTACCAAGTGTAAAAAAAAAATGTTACATTATCCCTTAATGAGATAAAATAAAAAGTGAAAAACATAAAAGTGTAGAAAAAATAAATATAATAAATAATAAAATAAAAATAAATATATATATAAGAAAATTGACAACACCCTAAGACTGAGCTGCAGCACGGTGGCCAAGACCATACATAATAAGACAGGTTCCACTCAGAACAGGCCTCACAATGGTCGACCAAAGAATTTGAGTGCACGTGCGCCACATAATTTCCGAGATTGTCTTTTCAAAATAGATGTATGAGTGCTGCTAACATTGTTGCAGAGGTTAAAAGGGTGGGGGGTCAGCCTGTCAGACCATACCACTGCCTTGCTATAGAAAATGGAGGTAAAGGTGCTGGACTGGCAAAGCATGTGTCCAGACCTAAACCCTATTGAGCATCTGTGGGACATCCTCAAACAGAGGGACGCAAATTATCTAACATCCACCAGCTCCATGATGTCGTCATGGAGGAGAGGAAGAGTATTCCCGTGGCTGCAACATGTGAAGCTCTAGTGAGCTCCATGCCCAATAGAGTTAAGGTGGTGCTGTTGCCAATGGTTTAGACATTGATGGCTGTGTTTTGAGTTATTTTGAGGGCACACCAAATTTATACAAGCTGCACACTGACTACTTTGTATCATTGTATCAAAGTGTCATATCTTCTGTGGTGTCCCATGAGAAGATATAATAATATATTTACAAAAATTTGTTATGTGAGATACTGCATATATGCAACCTAACATAACATCCCATCCAGGGCAGAGATAGAGTGGGAGTGGAAGATATTGTGCAGATATTAATTGGACAAACATTTTTAAGGGGCTACAAAATATCAAATTTAACATGAAATTAACTTGCAGTTTTTCATTTTGTAGAACCATTTAGAACAGGATTTAATAAAACAAGGACACCAGTATCTTGTTAATGGAAAGTTATCTTTGCAAATGATAATTTCTAGAAAGTAAGATGCATTTTTCTGTACACATTAGATTTTGCTTTACAACATTATAGCCTCCCAGAGACACCAAAATGTTTTTGTACAAATGACCATATTGTGTTTGCAATATAATGATGCATTTAATCTCGAGACCATATCAAGATGTATATAGAATAGCAATATACTTTATGCTACATTACTTTACAGTGTCATTATCTGCTATCATTTTTTTTATTTCAATAAGAAACACCTGTTAAGTCTGGCTAATGGAAAATCTTAAAAGTTCATTATGCAGCTTCATCGTAACGATTATAAAAAATGGATCAACGATTTTACCATGTATTGTAAATGTGTTTATGTAATGATACAATGTCATTATATCTTTATTTCTATGTTTATGTTAACTGTGGCTGCCACTTATATCGATTTATGGCAGTCACATAGGTCACTAGGCTTGATACTAATGGGGGATTTGTCAGTGTCACATATGAAAGACTTGGCTATGACTGTATCAAAGTTTAAAGCTGTCATTCATAGGGGTTGTAGGTAATATTGTTGTGGAAAGTCTGTGGATGCTAGTATTATGGAGGTCTGTAGCTGTTACTGTTATGGGCAACTATGACTTTCATGTGAACGGGGAGATACATACATCTCAGTCACAAAGTTTATATTGCTATTGATAAACTTTATTACTTTTGCAGGGTATGTCAAAGCTAAAAGAGTTCCAAAGGGGAATGATTGTTGGTGTGCATCTAGTAGGGGCGTCTGTAACCAAAGTTGCTGAGTTGATTGTAGTGTCCAGGTTTACTGTTTCATTGATCACATCTCAGTATGCAAAGGTCGACGAAACCTCTAATAGTGACCCAGGCATTAGTAGTAGCTTTAAGCTTTGACTTTTGACCATAGGTACTTATGTCTGCAGATGTAAGCGTTATTCCATACAAGATTCAAAATACTGAGGCAGGCAGTACTATGACATCATTCTATTGCATTAGGGTGCTAACTTCACAGGCCAGAAGAGGCCTCAGCCACTTTACATGGTATTGTAGTAATGTATTTTTAAATTCATTTTATTATTAATTAAACTACCCTTTCTGCTCTTAATCAATAGAAAATATCCACTTTTATTATTTTCTAGTGGGCTTAAAGGTAGGCACTTTTGTTGTTTAGTGGCCGCAATATGAGTTATTATTGGTATGTGAGATCAGAAATGGTGCATTATTACTGAAGCAATATTAATGTCTGAGGAGAAGGAGGCATTATTTCTATGCAGGGGCACAGAAGAGGCAAACTTACCATGTAAGAGTCACAAAGAATTATTACTGTATGGGGACACCAGAAAATGGCTATTTCTGTGTATGGGCACTATTACTATGTAGAATATAAAGTGGGAAACGTTAACTAGATTGTGCACTACTACTATCTGGATACTACTAATGCCTGGGTCACTATTATCTTTGGGGACACTATCTATCTGGCACTATTGTCTTCAGGGCTCTGTCTATTTGATACTTTTTAGGGGGTAATAATAGTTTTGGCATCATTTTTGCTTAACAACACAGATACAGTAATAGGGGCAGTTACAGAAACAGAATTGGGGTATCAAAAGAAAAGGTAATTTGTGAATGAGTATAACCAGATAAAACTTTAAGTCATTGGATTTAGATGTAATCTCTAATATCATCTGTTCAGTGCTTGTGAAGTGCTGTTATCTAATGGTAATGGTCATGATTCTGTGGTATTATTTTGGCCGTGTATAGTGTTATTATTGGCAATATTGGTCTGTGTTTAGCTGTGACTACAAAATATACTTTGAGTAAAAAATGCCATTGTTGGTACCTGTAAAGTGCTTGTTGGCAATTTAATACTAGACTCGGGAAGACATGTAGGAATTCGCCTTGGCCATTTTTTTGCCTTATATTGCCATTCTATAGATGTTTAGTGGCCACAAAATTAGTTGTTATTAGTATTTTAGGGCAGAAATGGTGCATTATTGCTATTGAAGACATATTAGCTAAGCTCAGTTTCAGGGTGTTGGCATTCCTCAAACCCCAAAGAGTTCTTTGCCATGAAGTGCCATGTTAAACTTCCAGTGACCAGTATGGTAGAGTGTGAGAGCGATAACACCAACTTTAACATACCTGCTCCCCATTCACACCTGAGACCTTGAAACACTAAGTCATATAAAACCATGGAGGAAAATGGCAAATTGAGCACAATTTGTCCATTTTCATTTAGGGGTGTACTCACTTTTGTTGCCCACTGTTTAGACATTGATGGTTGTATGTTGAGTTATTTTGAGGGTACAGCAAATTTACACAGTTTTACAAGCTGTACACTGACTACTTTACATTATATCAAAGTGTTATATCGTCAGTGTTGTCTCAGGAGAAGATATCAGACTATCTAATACTGTATGTCACACAACTGGTCTACTGTTATACATGAAAAGGCCAATATAAAGCATTTCTAGATATTTTAAATAAAATTTGTCAAGTTTACTATGGACCCAGCATCCATGCTGCTGAATGATTTTTCCAGTCCTAGTACTGTTTTATGGCATTTTACCAAAATATTCTTCTGTATGCAGGCTTTTGTTATCACCTTATAAAGTTTACAACCATTGTCCTTGAACAGTGTTTTATTGTATGTTATTGTGCTTCCTTCAGTACAATGTTTCCAAAAGAAAAATTATACCCATTAATGAACAATATTAAGAATTAAGTCCAGCAGGCACAAATTGTGTATTCAGATGAAGGGACATCACATTGATTATTTCTAAATTGTTTAATTCTCCACTAGGAAAACAATGGGAAAAAAAGAAATATTTTTCTTGAAATGCGAAAGTATAATTCATAAAATAAATTCCTGTGTATGCAATTGTGCTGTGAGACATTTTTGTCAGCTAAAGAATAAGGTGCTTAATAATTTATAGTTACACTTCCATCTCAGATCGTTCTTATAGAAGAGTTATTTTTTCTGTTCAGTTTATAAGGCTTTTGTTGTTAGGAGAGCCTGCAGCAAGCACTTGTCTGTTCTGTATGGTTATTGTTTTATTTCTTTAAAAAAACAGAAAATACATTTTAATAGTGAAAGTTTGGCACACATAGGCAGCTGATAGCTCTCCAATATTTCTTAATTATTGTAGTTGCCATTAAACTTGATCATTCTACTGTAGTTGGCAGGACATGATGGTAGTTGTAGTTCATTGACAGCTAAGTAGGAGAATAGACTTTGAGAGTTTAGTTTGCATTTTGCTGGAAAGGAATTTGCTAGTCAGGCATTTCTCAAAAGAGAGAATAGAGACTGAAATGCTGAAAAAATGAATTTCTATTTTAGCTTCCATTGCCTTTGTCATTCCCTCCAAATATAGCTTGGTAACCGAAGCTTGTCACATTTGCTCATCTCTAGTAGACACCATGTTTTTGATGTAATCATTTGCAACCAGAGTTGAGCAAATATAAAATAATTCAGACTACTTAGATTTCAGAAATATATGATTTTATGAATACCAGCCAACTGATGAGGCCAGTGGATGACAGCAACGTAACATATGGTGCATTAAGCTGTATATTTATACTACTGTAGTATTATGGGCAGGACAGAAATAACTGGATGTAAAAGGCTAAAAAGCGTAACTCTACAGCATAGAAATGGTTGTACTTCCTTAAATATTAGTTTATCAGAATGCCCATTACGCAGATTTTGGTGGCACCTGCTAATAGTAATTTCTAAAGTTGGAGATTCTCAACAAATTTTATTAACACTGTGTGGATCTGACAACAAACATCTAATATTTTTTGCCACCTTAGAAGTCATCCACAGCATGCCTGTAGTAATCTTAACCATTCAAATTGGTTAACATCTATGCATCCCTTTCAACTATGACACTGTATGTATAGATTGTGCAACTTTTTCAGAGTGATTCAGAGCACTATACTTTACAACAACCAAGCACATCTTAAAGTTTTATCACAAGACTATCAGACATAAAAGTCCATATGAAACCGATGGAAGAGACATCTTAAAACTTACAAATTGTGTAATAATTGTTGGCCAAACATATAAAAAACAACTGTAGATAATCTGATGTCTAGAAATATTAAAGCTGACTGCTTAAATAATATTTTCAATTTAATTCTTACATTTTGATCATTTTCATTGCATAAGCAAAATGAGAAAGTTTTCAATGTTTGGTATGAAACATGGCACAAAGGTCTCATTCAAAGAGGGGATGAATAATTGATGAATTATAACAAGATAAACATGTCACCAAAAATAATTTGGCTTGTTACATTTTGGAAAATGACTAGAACATAAATTAATGATCAACCAGTTCCGTAAAGTAGGAAAATTAGAAGTCAATAGATTACTTTTAGAGGAAATGAGCGGTATATTATCCCTTGCAACAAGTATCTTCCTTGTAAATATCTGTCTGTCACATTAAATAGATTTAATGTACCTTGGAAAGTCCTCAATGATGTGCTGTTTTTAGGAACTATCTGATAGTGGTTAGTGGTCCACAGTTCCCTGTGACACCAACATGTTATATTCTTATGGCTGGCAACTGGAATGAGCTGCATATGGGTTGACACCCATGGTGGTAGGCATGGGTAATGGCATGGGTAATGACATAAGCCCTGGAAAAAAACTTTTACTGAGGGAACAATGCACTTGGTGATGCCAGCGAGTTGGAGGGAATCTTTGCTTTCACCCATGTAAGAGGTAAGACATTAAATTGAAGAATGAGTCATTAGGGAGAATAGTTTTACTGCATTTCTACGCAAGACCTGTTTTTTTTTTGTTTTTTTTTTGCAAAACAAATAGTAAAGTAGTACTGTTGCTACTACTACTCTTCTAAGGGGCTAAGGAGGTCTGGCTATGGTGGAGGGTGGCTTAGTGTTCTGCCGATTAAGTGGTATAGGCTGAGTGTACTGTCAGTTTGAAGGAGATTAGCTTTTAGGAGTCTACTGGAGCTATGCTAACAAAGTCAGCTCAATATTGGTAAGCTGTAGGCAAAGCAGTGGTGGTGTGGTGAGACCAAAAATGACTATAGTTACAGTTGGTCTTTTCTGAGGGTTGAGGGGAACTCCTTTCTGGGTGAGAGAATTGTGATTTGTTGGTGTGGTGACGGTGTGGTCTAGATCATGGTTCTTCATGGTAGTCTGGGCATTATTCAATGGTTGTGACGAATTTTTAGGATTTTGTAAGAAAAGAGCCAAGAGAACAAACATAATATCTTAGCCTATGTTTGGTCTAATTCTCAGCAGTATGTATTTTATTTCTTGGACATGACTTTGCCATGGTATGTGTATACTTTTCTTCATGGTATCGATGAGGACAGAAAGATTAAGTAAGAATAGAGCTTTAGTGTACATTCTAAAGTCTGCATTTTAAGCCTATGTTTAGGCCAAATTCACTACTACTCTGTTTTGTCTGGTAAAATGACTGACATCATGATGGAAAACTAATGGACCCAGTTATTGCCAATGAGGTTTAGAACTCTCCTTTAGCATCTCCCATTCAATGTATCTGGGATGTCTGCATTGTTGGAAAAGCTCTGACTCGCAAGTAAACATGTCCACAGGGTTACATTAGTCATACAAAGGCCAAAAAAGTGTCTTTTTGGTCTCTCTCTGGCCACTTTATAGTAGGATCCAGAAAAAAAGAAAGAAGATGAAATAGTGAAGAAGGCTATGTTATTCCATTCAACGGGATTCTGTTGAAAAAACAAGGTAACCATAAAAGCTTTTGGATGACAGATGGCAATGTGTGCCATCCAATAGAGGCATCTGTTAAGGCTAGGTTCCCATTTTTCCAATGTGACATTCATATATTTGCATTGAAAAAATAGGACACTGTTGGGACATTTTTAAAGGGAACCTATCACATAGGTTATGCCACCCTTGCTGAGGGCATTACAAGCTAGTGACAGACATGCTGTTCCCAGTGTTGTGCCCCTTATTCTTTAAGAAACTGTAGTTTCAAAGCATTTGATGCTCAAATCTGGCAGTTTTCAGCCTGTTCTGCCAGAAAAGAGTCCACTTAATTCATAAGCAGGCATAAGCCACGCGCACCTAGAGCTATCTCCACCCACCTATCGGTTATTCACATGTTTTTACCTATTTAAAGTAAAAGTTTGAATCAGCCATGAGTGGGCTGGACTAACCATTGGTGGGTGGGGCTACACAAGCTTATAAATTAAGTGGACTATATCTTATGGAATAAGGGACACAGTCACTCTGCAAGGGTGGCATAATCTATGTGACGGGTTCCATTTAAAGTATATTTTGATGCTTATTGCATGTGGTATGCACCAAAATAAGTATCAAAAATGCCAGTAAAACATAATGTAACCTCAGTAAATTAGAGTGAAATTGCTGTCCATATATGGACAACTATTGCTGGAGCTTCCAGAGGCACAGAGAAAAAAATATCTTTCCTCTTCTCCTCCTGAGCTAAAACATAAATTGTGTATATGGTTGCTACCAGCAGTATCAGAGCTGTAGAGGGAGAAGAACACCAATTGCCTTCCCCAGGGGATACTCCAATGATGTAACTGATCAGTTATGGACAGTTATATAGTCACTGTCCATGTATAATAACTGTCCAAAAATTAACAGCTGGTAGATCGTTACAGTGGGATCTGGTTACACTAAAGGCCTGCATAGTTAGGCCTAAAGTGTAATCTAAAGAGAAGGGTCTGTAGAAAGAAGTCTACCCTTATGGAGGGTGGTGCCAGAAGAGAAAAATAGTTTAGTGATTGTTCCTTAGAGAGTGTAGAGAGAAAAGCTCTTCAGATCACAAATAGAGAGAGAGAAAAAGAGACAGTCACCAAATACATAATGGAAATGTGAGACTGGATGGGACCTATGTGAACTAACACAGGCCAGAGACCTGAAATAGATTCTAAGGGTGACATCTATGGGTTCGCATGAATCAATTTGTAAATTGTGTTGACACACCAGTTCTAAATAGATATAGAGGAGTGTAAAATATGAGAGTATGAATGAAAGTGTTAAAAATTCAAATTCATGTCAAAATTGCCACCAATGTTATGAGTGTTGAGTGTTATGTGCCAAACTTTGCTTGGAAGTTTCACACCAAACTTTGGTGCATTAAAATATGTCACCAGATGCACATTGTGCCAAGTTTGGCTGTACACCAACATTTAAAAATATTGCTGCCTAATGTAAATGTAACAATTATCATCTGCCATGCCAATCTATGTGAAGAAAGATTACTAACATTTGCTCTATTTAAATTGTATTGGTGTATGATTGTCCTTTAAAGGGATTGTATTTTAGAAGAGAATTATAAGAGATAGAAATAAACCCAATGTTTTAATATTACTAAAAAACATAAATCCTTAAATTATATGAAAGGCAGTTAAAATGAAGAAAAAAGGTGAGGAAAAATGTTCCAAATTCCAAGTACCACAGCTTTGTGTTTTTCAATGACATGAGGACTTATGTGATTCTAAGTGATGGAAGATCAATGGTCCAATTACTGCAAAGACAGAAAGGTTTGAGTCTATCATATATAAGAACCAGTGCTGACTTGCATGGTGCATCGACTTTTACAAATTTTGATTAATTAAAACACTTTTTAAACTACTATTTCCTTATTTTCCTATTTTCAATATACTTACACCAGACTCTATACTTTTCCTTAGTCCCATGATGAGATCCTGCAAACTAATAGAAGCATGCCATGTGGGGAAAGTGCCTAAGTTAAGGGCAGTTTTAGTGATTAAAGGGTAAAGAGTGATTTTTGTTTAGAGGTAGGTTCCAGATGGGGCCATTCTTCCCGAATAGTTACCCCATAGTTAGGCCAACAGTGTCAGGACAGTTGTTGTCATAGGGTGGCATATGGACAGTGCTTGATCCCAACAAGCCAGCATCTAGTCATAACTTCATAATCCTATTGGGCTATAATCTACCTGATGTTCATCGTTGTCACCGTATGCAGTGAGACTGTTCAAAAATATGGTTTATGTTTAAATCTCGGCCTGATATATAAGGGCTATCAAATTCTTACAGTGGCTAACTGAATTATGTATATATGGTGTATATTTGATGTATTTATTTGACATTAAATTCACTTTTCAACAAAAGTGATTAAAGGTTAAGTTTTATATAAGGTTCTACTCTTTGACCTTGAATATTACATATTCATGTTGGAGTGTTAAATTTTGTATATGTGGAAGTCTTGCTTGCTGGTCATTGTAACCCTGAAGTAACAGATAGGTCCCTGAGATTTTTTT
>JAODAL010020768.1:0-68650 GCA_025379985.1 Phyllomedusa bahiana
TCTCATGAGCCCCCTCCAGGTCGTCGACCCTATCTGCTATGAGCTTGAGATCTGACCGTATCGCAGCAATCTCCGTTTTGCAGGTTTCTTTGAGCTCAGTTACTAGAAGTTTGAAGTATTTGTCCATATAATTTTCCATTCTGGACCCTGCGTTGGTGACCCGTTGTTTACGTCCGGGGGCCTCCAGTATAGATTCAGAGGAGGAAGTCCAATGACGGTCTGGGGATGTTCCCGATAGCATTGGTGTACCATGGTTTCTTTCTAGGGTTGCGCTAGACTTTGGTGTTTTTCCCTGAGGACTTTTTCCCGCGTCTCGGGTTTTTATTTTGTTTGGCTGACATAAAAGAGTTAGAGGCCTCTATAGAATGGATGTCCTGTGGTTTATCAGCCTTCGGAGCCTGTGCTGTTAATGGGATAACACTCTCTAGCCCTTTATTCTCAGGAGCGTCAGCGGTAGTTACTTGAGATGAAAGTCCTAACAAGGTACTGATAGAGGGTTGACTGCAAGAGGGTGTTGAGGGAGAGACTAAAGGTGTGACAGCTCCCCCCGGTGATCTCTGGGATATTTGTGATACCAAGGTTGTTGACTTTTTAAAGGGAAAGTTTTGATGGCCCTCAAGTACCCCCTGATGCTTTGTCTATCACTGAGTCCTGAGTCAGGGACCAAGCGCTTGTTACGTTTGGTCTGCTCCCTTATTTTAGCCAGGGTAGCACTTTGCTGTTTAGAGCTGATAGAAATCTCAAAATGGCTGCCACAGCCTTGGGGCCACTGTTAATGGCTGCCTCCAGGATCCTTTGCTGCTTAGGGCTAATGGCTGCCTCCTGGATCCTTTGCTGCTTAGGGCTAATGGCTGCCCCCTGGACCCTTTACTGTGTAGGGCTTATTAGTGTCCCGTGCAGAGGAATGCCCCAGTATGTGTCCCTGATGTACGGCAGCCCTGCAGGGATGCGGTGTAAGCTGCCCTCTGTGTCCTCTCTCCGGCGCAGCTCCGGTAATCCCAGTCCGGTTTGAGCGCTCACCAGGACACTTTCTCCCGGCCCTGAGTCCCTCCGGCCACAAGCTGTGGGCGTCCCGGTACCTGTGTATCGCCCGAGTCTTCAGCGGTGATCGGGTCCGGCACTCCGACTCCTCCGCGCCAGGCCCCGCTGTGCGCGGTCCCCCCGTGTCTCTGCAGCTAGGCCTGGAAAGCCCGGGAAATCAGCGCGCCTGGCTTCAAAGTCCGTCGGGCACCTCCGCAGCTCCGTTTGGTACCGGCTCTGTGGTCAGGTAAGTCTCGGACACAGGCTGGCTCTGTCTGATCCTCTTGTGCCAGGTTCCGCTGGCTGCAGCTTCCTATTTACTGCTGGGATTCTTCAGAGAGACCCGTTCATGCGGCCATCTCTCTCAGCGCCAAGCCACGCCCCCCGACAGTCCATAAATATTAAGAATAGGGGCCTATTGCTCATCCTCCCCGGTGAATACAGTGGAGAAGAAATAGTTAAATAGGTTTGCTTTTTTATCATCGCCCTCTAAAGTCTCTCCCTCAGTACTTTTTAAAGGGCCAACATTTTCTTCTTTAAGCTTTTTACTATTTATATAGTTAAAAAAAAATAATTGGGGGTTAGTGTTACTTTCTATGGCAATACGTCTTTCTGTCTCCAGCTTTGCTGCCTTAATAATTTTTTTACAAAATTTTTATTTTTTTCCCTTAGCTTCTTATCCCTTTCATGCCCTCCTGTTTTAGCAGCTGAAACGATTTATTTTTTTTTTTTATTGCCTCCTTTAATCTTTTGACCCTCATTGATTTTTTTCCTGTTTCTAAAAATTTTTTTACCTATGGAAGTACCCTCACAGGGTGCCTAAGATGTTTTTAAAGATCTCTATTTATTTTTTGTTCTGCTAGTATTAAACACCTTTTCCCATCAATACGGTTTTAGGGCCCCTCTAAGCAGGATAAAATTTGCCTTCCTCAAATTTTTTGTTTTTGTGGCCCAGACAAAAAGCTCTATTTTAAGGCAAATTTTAATTTATTATATTATGGTCACTATTTTCCCAGTGCCCCCAACCTTTCCTTTTTTACTGTAAGGGCATTTGTCAATTTTAAGGGCTAGAAGGGCCTTTCCCGCACCTTTGGGAAAAGGAATTTCTTTTTATAGACAAAAACATGTTTCCTTTGTGAGAGCTACAGGTTTCAGATTCCCAATTTATGTCTGGGTAGTTAGTCACCCATAATAACAACCTCATTCTGATTAGTTGCTTCATCTATTTGCCTGAGGAGCATATCTTCTATGGGTTCTGTTATATTTTTTTTTGCGTGTTTTTTTTATTTTATTTTTCGTGTTTGTGTTTTACTTATTTTTCCCTTTTTGCTACCTTTTACTTTTCCTGTAGGGGATTTGAATGAGTGATCTTTAGATCTCTCATTCAATAGGAATCGATACACATCTTGTTGCTGTGTACTGGTTCCTATGGCAACTGTCAGTCACGATGCCGGGCCATGCCCACTGGGCACGGCCGGGCATGGTGATGTAACATATCACACAACTGCCATATATATCTTCATATTTATTTATTTATCTTCACTACAGTGACTATTTGGAATATGTTGGCATTGTAGCTAATTATGCATATACCATGCACATTGTGAATAAGTAAATAATTTGATAAAAGCCACTTTTTGCACGGTCTTCGTTTAGTGAAATAATAAGGGCATGATGATGTCACAGACAGCTCTGAAGTCATTCTCTGCGGCTGCTGGCGCTGACAGGTGCAGGAGGAGATCGCTCCTCCTGTGTCTCCCTTAGTTATTGCGACCCATCGGTCACAATAATTAAGGGGTTAACCACCCGGCCCCCCACCCCCCCCCCGGAGTGATCTCTGGTCAGGGCCGACGCTGCGGGATTTCAGCTGTAATATACAGCTGACATACCGCGTGAATGGCGCGAATTCTGCTTTAGAGTTTGCACGATCCTCAGGACGTATGCATACGTCCAGGTGTATTAAACCCCAAACGACCTGGACGTATGCATATGTCCTAGGTTGTTAAGGGTATGGGAACCATATAAAAGGCATGCCACCTAAATGCTATCATGACAATACTCCCAGGATCTACAATGTTAAAGGGCATGCTGTGTGAATTTGTGAACAAGCAGATAAATGGTAAAACCCATTAATGGGAAAAAGTGATAGGGGTCTCCTGCCAGTTACTGTCACATACACACTCACTCACCAGCATGTGACTGGGGGGCCCCTGTAATGGGGTAGATTTATATCCACTCGCGCTCACCTTTCACTCAGGTAGCGAATCAAGCATAAATCGTACCACAAGACAGTTCCAGCCCCCCCCCCCAAAAAAAATACACGCTGCCTCCACCTTCCTTCAATAATCAAACAAGGAATCATCCAGAAGGAATCTGATTCCTAACAGATATTCTAAAAAAACACGTAAAAATGCTTACAGGCCACCTCACTGCTCTCTCAGCAGTTACAAAAGAAAAATACACTCCTTCAAGGAAATGGATCCGTGCAACAACAAGAATTAACGTATTACTGATAACTTTAATATAAAAAAATGATTTTCAGTGCTTACATAAACAGAATATGATAACAATAACAATGACATACACATCAATCAGTTATTAAAATAAAAAGGGAGAGAAACTTAGAAGATTTCACACTTACAAGGTGTTTCAGCCTTCAGATCCAAGGGGCATGGATGAAAGAAGAATGGGACACAGCTCAATCTGAAATTGAACCCCAGGCTATGAACACAGATTAGTCTCTGGCTTGGTGCTTTATACCTGTCCAGGTTTTCTCCTCCTCTCTCATATCTGCCTACTCTTTTACTGGCTGAAATTATGATGAGGTAGGCGGACCCTTGATTGTCTTATGAGGGTTTTGCGTACTATTGCCACAAGATGGCAATCACGGACTGCGCTTCTGCTGGGGGGCAGGTCAATGAAAGTTTTATTGTGGGGGGTCAAAGGTTATCAGGTATCCGGGACAGCTGCATCTATAAAGTGGGCCATAAAATTGCTTAAGACCCCTGTTATCTAAACAATTCAGTAATTAACCAGGCAAAGGGCTGGGGGTGAGACTCTGCAGACCCAGGCTAGAAATTCCATTGCTCAGGAAGGGGTAGAGGGGCTTCACAATCTGAGCTGCAGGATTTAAGGACAATCCAGAATACATTCAATTTTCAATGTGCTACATAACACCTCCCCCTTTTGGAGTGGGCGTGGGGGACTGGCTCACCTGCCATCCCCTGAGCCCGCCTCCGTACTCCCCTGGCGAGAGAGACCATCTGCATTACCATGTTCAATGCCCTTTTTATGTTGTACGGTAAAATCATATTGCTGCAGCACCAGGCTCCACCTGAGCAGCTTACCATTGTCGCCAGCCACTCTGAGCCAGCTGAGCGGGTTATAATCGGTCACCACCATAAAGTTGCGCCCATATAGGTAGGGTTGTAGTTTCTTTAGGGCCCACACGATTGCCAAACACTCCTTCTCAATTGTAGCATAGGAGACCTCCCTTGGCAGGAGCTTCCTGCTCAGGTACAGAACTGGGTGCTCCTCCCCCTTTGGGTTCACCTGACTGAGGACCGCACCTAGCCCATAAGTGCTGGCGTCAGTTTGGACCACGAACCTACGGGAGAAGTCCGGAGCCTGGAGGACAGGTGAGCTGGCCAAGGCAGCCTTTAGTGCGGTAAGGGCCTGCTCACATTGGGGGGTCCAAGAGACAATTTGGGGAAGTTTTTTCTTGGTGAGGTCAGTTAGGGGCTTGGCCAGGGCACTGTAGTTTGGCACAAACTTCCTGTAGTAGCCAGCTGTACCTAGAAAGGACATCACCTGTTTTTTAGTTTTGGGAGTGGGCCAGGCTGTAATTGCTTCTGTCTTTTCCTGGTCAGGCCTTAGCATTCCACCCCCCACACGGTGTCCTAAATAGTGTACCTCGGCCATGGCTATCTGACACTTCCCTGGCTTAATGGTCAGACCTGCAGATTTGAGCCTCTCTAGGACTTGGGACAGATGTGTAAGGTGCTCCTCCCAGGAATTGCTAAAAATGGCTATATCATCCAGATATGCAACGGCAAATCCATCAAATCCCTCAAGCAGCTGATTGACCAGGCGCTGAAATGTGGCAGGGGCATTTTTCATACCGAAGGGCATGACTAAAAATTCATACAGCCCAAATGGGGTTATGAAGGCAGACCTTTCCTGGGCTTCCTTTGTCAGGGGGATCTGCCAATATCCCCTGCTCAGGTCCATGATGGTGAGGTAGGAGGCACCGGCCAGCTGATCTAACAGCTCATCTATCCTGGGCATGGGATAGGCATCAAAGACTGTGATGGAATTTAACTTCCTATAATCCACACAGAACCTTGTCGTTCGATCCTTCTTTGGGACAAGAACCACTGGTGAGGCCCAGGCACTCTGGGATTTTTGTATGACCCCTAAGGCCAACATCTCTTCTATTTGCCCCATCATGTTGCCTTTCACCTCTGCTGAAACCCGATAAGCAGGTTGCCTAATGGGGGAGTGAGTGCCAGTGTCCACATGGTGGATGGCTAACTGAGTTCTCCCTGGCCTACCTGTAAAGGTGTTCTGATAGGCCAACAGTACTTGGTGAAGCTCAGACCTCTGTGTGTGGGCTAACTGAGGGTTAAATTGTGCCGCCTCAAGTGTGTCGGTGTCCTGTGTTTCGGCCAAGAGATCTACTAGGACATCCTTCTCCCCCTCCTCGGGCATACTGCACACAGGCAGGACACAGGGCTCCCTGGAGTGGTGTGCCTTTAACATATTGACATGGAACACCCTCTGTCGCTTGTCATCCAGGGACACTACATAGTTAACGTCATTGAGACGTTTATGCACCGTGTAGGGGCCTTCCCATGCAGCCTGTAACTTGTTCTGCAGCATGGGGACCAGTACCCAAACCTCCTGCCCTGCTTCATACGTTCGTTGCCGGGCATTACGGTCATACCATAGTTTCTGCTTGGCCTGGGTTTGTGTAAGGTTGTCATGCACAACACTGCTAAGTGCCTGCATCTTGTCCCTGAGTTTCATGACGTACTCCACCACAGAGACTTCTGGGGTCTCCAGCTTACCCTCCCAGGACTCCCTGATCAAATCCAGGGGCCCCCTTACTCTTCTACCATAAAGGAGTTCAAATGGGGAAAACCCTGTTGAAGCTTGGGGCACCTCCCTATAGGCAAACAGCAGATGGGGTAGATAACGCTCCCAATCTCGGCCTTGGGTCTCCACTAGCATTTTGAGCATCTGCTTTAATGTCCCATTAAAACGCTCACACAACCCATTGGTCTGTGGGTGATAGGGAGTGGCGGTCAGGTGCTGCACCTGCATTTTCTTGCAGAGGCTCTGCATTAGGTTGGACATAAACTGAGTCCCCTGGTCAGTTAACATCTCCCGAGGAAACCCAACACGTGAAAACACAGATAACAGGGCATCAGCAACCTTGTCTGCCCGTATAGAGGACATGGCCACAGCCTCTGGATATCGGGTGGCATAGTCAACTACTGTCAGAATGAAGCGCTTCCCAGAACTGCTGGGGACGGCAAGCGGACCTATGATATCCACCGCCACTCTTTGGAAAGGCTCATCGATGATTGGTAAGGGGATCAATGGAGCCTTGGAAGCATTCCCCGCCTTACCTACCCGCTGGCAGACCATGCATGAACGACAGTAGTTGGCTATGTCAGTCCCCATATTTGGCCAATAAAAATTATGAATTAGCCGAGCTTTGGTTTTGTGTACGCCCAAATGCCCGGCTAAAGGAATCTCATGAGCGACCTTCAATAGTTGTTCCCTGAATGGGTATGGAACTACCAGTCGCTTTTCAGATTCCCACAGTTGGTGTGCGTCAGCCACAGTCTCTGTGTACAGCTTGCCCTGCTCCCAGTACACCCTTTCCTTGCTGGACTCAGGGGGAGGATTATCTGCCAGCCCCCTTAGCTTATCTAAGCTGTGATCGGACAGTAGAGCTGCCTGAAAGCCATAGCTATCAGGTTGCACATCACTTGCAGAGGGGGGTCAGCAGCAGATGCTGGGCTCTCTGTGCTGGCTGCAGCATGTGACCCCTCCTCAGCAGGAGATGCTGTTGGTGAGAGAGAAGCAGGTACACAGGTCTGAGGCTTACAAACAGTTTGACTGCGAGTTATAGCTGCAACATATAAACTGTTATCAACATTTACATTCACATTACCCACAGCGGGGACATTGTCCAGTGGTGCACCAACGGCGAGAGTCTCATCCACATCAGGGCGTTCCCCTGATTTTGTGCACTGGTCCTTTGGGGAACCACATATCGGGGTGGCATCCAGTGGGGGGACAGGGACATAATTAATCTCCATCTCCCCCAAATCTGTACCTAATAAAACATTGGCTGGAATAGAGTCAGAGATTCCCACTTCTCTCATTCCTCTGCCTGCTCCCCAATCCAGATAAACACGGGCCATGGGGACAGCGGAGCTGAATCCTCCAAATCCAGTCAGGGACATTGTCTTTCCAGTAATGATGTCCTCAGAGTTCACTAATTCTGGACGCACCACAGTCACCTCTGCACCACTGTCCTTGAAGCCAACGGTAACCTTGTTGCCCACGGTCACAGGTTGTAAATTGCGCTGCTTCTTCCCTTCAGCCCCAGCCACAATGTAGATAGAGGGCCCTGCCCCGGGAGCTTTTGCAGGCATAGGGGCACTCTTCCTCTTGTCGGGACATGTGGCACTAACATGCCCCACTTTGTTACAGGTGAAGCATTTGCGCGGGTCAGTGACTGGATAGGTGGGTCTTGGGGCCCCAGGAGGATAACCAGCAGGGTGCCCAGATGGTCGATGGGGAGGGAGGAAGGGATCTCCAGCAGGCTTACCTCTCCTCCAGGTGGACTCAGGTGTTCTCCGGGCTTCCGGCATCCTGTTGGCAACATAGGAGTCTGCCAGGTCCGCCGCGTCTCTGGACGTCTTGGGCTTCCAGTCACAGACAAACTGACGAACATCGGCAGGACAGAGATGGAGAAGCTGCTCCTTGATCATTAGATTCAACAGGTCATCAAAGCTGGAAACAGAGAGTCCTTCTACCCATTGCTTGCAGGTGGCACTTAAGTTGCTCTCCACATCTGCGTAGCTATCAGTGGGACCTTTCTGCAGACTCCGAAATTTCCTGCGATACACCTCCGGAGTGAGGTGATATTTCATGACCAGAGCTCTCTTTATGGCGTCATAGTCCCCGTCTTGCTCTGGTAGGAGGTCCGAAAAAACCTCCAAGGCTTTGCCCCTTAGTCCTGGGGTCAGATATCGTGCCCACTCCTCTTTGGGCAGATGATATTGTCTGCAAGTCTTTTCAAATCCTCGTAGGAAAACATCTAAGTCCCCATTCTTTTCCATCACAGGAAAGTGTTCTAGTCGGGGTTTCAAAGGGTTTGTATCCTGGGCATGAGGCCGTGGCAAAGCCTCACCCCTTTCAAGTTGTGCCAGCTGTAGCTTGAGGTCCCTCAGCTTGACGCTTGGCCGCCTCTCTCGCTGCTTGGCGCTCAGCCGCCTCTCTCACGGCCTGACGTTCAGCAGCCGCAGCCTCTTGGTCTCTCACAGCCTGACGTTCCGCAGCCTCTGCCTGTTGGTATTGCAGGATAAGTTGTAGGCGCACATTAGGGTCACAAGCGCCAAGTTGCTGCAAAGCCATGCCCAGGACAGAGTCCATGCCTCCCTGAGAACTGCCGCTGTGGGTGTCCTCAGGGGAAATTATTTCAGAAGCAAATTCCGTCAATTGGACCTGTGCGTTGTCCGTTTCGTTCTCTGATGCCGTGTCCAGCTGCTGCAGATCTTGCTCCACGAGCTCACGGATCAGCTGAACCTTTGTCTTTGCCGCCGGATTAATATCTCTCTCCTCGCATAGGCTGATGAGATATTCTTTGTTTTGCTTCTTGTAAAGGGCTGCCATCTCCACACAGCACCCTTTGCCAAATAAAAGATAGAAAAGAAAAACGGGGAAGGGAAACTGATTGCGTGTATGTCAAGTCAAGTAAGCACTGCATTAGTTCTTGTAAGACTGGTGTCATCTTCACAAAGATACAGCCAGTCTTTTAGTGCAGGGAATAATTGCTTAAACCAAGCACTAATGCTGCAATAAAAAGAGAAAATATCCCACCGCTGCCACCAATTTGTCACGTACACACTCACCAGCACGTGACTGGGGGGCCACTGTAATGGGGTAGATTTATATCCACTTGCGCTCACCTTTCACTCAGGTAGCGAATCAAGCATAAATCGTACCACAAGACAGTTCCAGCCCCCCCCCCAAAATACACGCTGCCACCACCTTCCTTCAATAATCAAACAAGGAATCAGCCGGAAGGAATCTGATTCCTAACAGATATTCTAAAAAAAACACGTAAAAATGCTTACAGGCCACCTCACTGCTCTCTCAGCAGTTACAAAAGAAAAATACACTCCTTCAAGGAAATGGATCCGTGCAACAACAAGAATTAACGTATTACTGATAACTTTAATATAAAAAAATGATTTTCAGTGCTTACATAAACAGAATATGATAACAATAACGGTGACATACACCTCAATCAGTTATTAAAATAAAAGGGAGAGAAACTTAGAAGATTTCACACTTACAAGGTGTTTCAGCCTTCAGATCAAAGGGGCATGGAAAAAATGAAGAATGGGACACGGCTCAATCTGAAATTGAACCCCAGGCTCTGAACACAGAGTAGTCTCTGACTTCGTGCTTTATACCTGTCCAGGTTTTCTCCTCCTCTCTCATATCTGCCTACTCTTTTACTGGCTGAAATTATGATTAGGTAGGCGGACCCTTGATTGTCTTATGAGGGTTTTGCGTACTATTGCCACTAGATAGCAATCACGGACTGCGCTTCTGCTGGGGGGCAGGTCAATGAAAGTTTTATTGTGGGGGGTCAAAGGTTATCAGGTATCCGGGACAGCTGCATCTATAAAGTGGGCCATAAAATTGCGTAAGACCCCTGTTAACTAAACAATTCAGTAATTAACCAGGCAAAGGGCTGGAGGTGAGACTCTGCAGACCTAGGCTAGAAATTCCATTGCTCAGGAAGAGGTAGAGGGGCTTCACAATCTGAGCTGCAGATTTTAAGGACAATCCAGAATACATTCAATTTTCAATGTGCTACAGAACAGTTACCATGTGCCATTTCCAATACTAGTGTCTTTTGTGTGAAAGTGGCCCCGTAGCTGCTGCTACCGCTGTACCTGCTGTGGTTATGCCGTCCTCATGTTTTCGGTTAGCCATTGAGTGGAATGGATTATTTTAGCCTATGAATTTTTTCCCGTGACTCTTGTAGCCTAATTGTCTTGACTAAGATGTACCACGTATCCAGTTTACTGCTGTGTATGTTAATTCCAGCTTCACCTCACCTGTTTGGGTGTGAAAATGAACCTGATGTTCCTCTCCTATAGACTTTAATGGGAATCGGAGATTAATCACAATTGAAGATTGACCATCAGGAGATGATTCCACAAAATCTGGAGTTTACTCAAATCAGATTATTGGCCGAATTGCTCATCACTAGAATTTATTATTGCAGGATCCATTGCTAGCTGAAACACTACCAAAATTTCCGGGTTTTGCCTTTAGACGAGCAAAGACTATAAAGGAAATAATAGCCCCAAGTAGGACAAATAGAAAAGAAGAGTTTTATATGAAAGCGAAAATCATAGGGAAAATATATGTATACGGAGGAAAAAATGTGCGAGGAATAATTGCTGCTTATGTCCATTAATAAGTATAAGTGAACTTTTTTTACTTCCAAAAAACGGGAAAATTTTAAAATTAAGTTTCCATTTGCTGTAGTAGTTTTGTTATATATTTATTAGAATGCCCTTTTGGATATCAGTATGTTGGTAGAACCACACAGAGGCATCAAAAATGGATTTCAAATCAAAGGTGTAACATTAGGAAAAGATTGATTTTGCATAGTGTTTCACTTTAATGAAACACATGGGGTCAATGATAATAATATTAAGGTAGCACCAATAAATTTCATACCCCCGAAGTCCCAAATAGATTGAAAAGACTTTGCAAAAAGGAAATGTTTATCCCCTTAGGGTTTTAATGAGGAGGTGTTATTATTAGGGATTAATATGGTTAACATTTTTTTTTTTTTTTTTGTCTAATGTATATTATGAGATAATTTGGATTTTAGAAATACCTTTATAATGGGTTAAGTGAATTTAGTGGTATGGATATAATGATAGGAGGCTGCCATCTAGTGGTGAGATAAAAATAAGGTAGGTTCTTTAGACATGAATGTTTTTTTTCTCAAATATATTTATATGTGATAAACTGATACTTGTATAGATATTTGTAATTCTATTTTAGAAAACTTTTAGGATTTATATATTTGTTTTTTAGAATTTCTTAATGTGTGTTTTAAGCATGTGGATGATTGTGCTACTATTTAAGGAGGATAGATTACCACCTGTTTATGAACCTGATGAAGTGCAGTCAGCACAAAACACTTGATGTGTAGTTCGTATGGATTTAATAAAATACCTCAATGTTGGAGTAGTCTGTGCTATTTTTGTCCCTTGATGCGCAAAACCGTTTTTTTCTAGCCAAAAAAGCTGGGAGCTGTTTTTCTTATTTATTCTGAAACGGACCCTTAGAGTATTAAGGGTTAGGGCGTAGGGCTAGCTGCGGCTACAGGAGACCAGATTTTGGGAGATTGCTTACAACTGAGTTGTGCCGTCTTGAGCACAACTACTGAAGGTGAGTAAATATATACCTACCTTCCCTCGGTGTTTGTTTAATGTTAATGCACTAGTTAGCACCTCTGTTGTTTTTTCTTTAAGTGTTTCACAGTTGGGATAGCGTTCTTAGGCTACCAAGCTTCTTCCTTTTTCCTCCAAACGTAATGATGCTCATTAAGGACAAACAGTAAAATTTTAGTTTTGTCATACCACAGGACATGTCTACAAAAATGTAGGTCTTTGTTCCTGTGTGCATTTGCAAATATTAATCTGGCTTTTATATGTTTATTTTGGAGTAATGGCTTCTTCCTGGCAGAGTGGCATTTCAGCCCACGTTGATACAGTACTCCTTTCACAGTGGCTAATGACACAATCTTACCAGCTTCCACTAGCATCTTCACAAGGTCTTTTGCTTTTGTTCTTGGGTTGATATGCACATGTTGGACCAAAGCACATTCGTCTCTGAGACACAGAACCGTATCCTTCCTGAGCAGTATGGTGGCTGGACAGTCCCATCTTGTTTGTACTTTTGTATAATTGTTTGTACACATGAACGAGGCAGCTTCAGGTATCTGGAAATTGCACCCAAGGATGATCCAGACTTGTGCAAGTCCACCGTTTACTTCCTGATACCTTGGCTGATTTCTTTAGACTTTTCCATGATGTTACACACAGAAGCAGTGTGTTTCTAGTGTGCATTAAAGTACATTCACATCTGTGTATCTAATTAATTCAGATGTTGCCAATAAACCAGAAGCTTACAAAGACATGGCATATGAGCTGTCCCAAATTGTTTAACCCTTTAAGGCACCTTGACGTTCCTGTACGTCATGGTTCACTGCCTGTTAATGTAACGTCATGGATGCTTTCTGTCTCCCTGTGCACAGACAGGATGACAGCTCTGTGCTAATTGCTGTTTCTAACAGCTAAATAGCACAGCTACACAGCAGATGATCAATCACGGCAGTCCCGTGGCGAGGATCGCTGGGATTGGTAAGTCAGTCTGCTGACTCGCCAATTACAGCTGATCCATGTCCCAGGCTCTGTTCTGTGAAAGAGAGTGAGGAGGTCAGATTACTGTGCTGGGTCCTAGAGCCCTGTGCTGCGATCTAGGCTGTCACAGCCTAAAAAATACTTTATTAACCCCTCCACTGCCTAATCACTTCACTGTGATCTATTTGTGGCAGCTGTCTGATCAGACAGTTTGCCACTTTCAAGTTCCGGCAATTTTCTGCCAGTGATCGTCACTGGCTCATACAGTGAAAAACACACAAAAATGAACCCTTTCATTGCCAAGTCCCTGTTTCCCTCACTCATATTGTTATAGCTGTCTGATCAGTTAAAAAGATAGTTTGTAACTTCTGTTCCCACGTCTGTCACTGCCCATCACTACCCCAATAAAGCGTTAACCCCTTCTCTTTCAAGTATTCAAGTTAACCTTTTTCTTCATATATGTGACGAACAAAAAAATAATGAATACAAATACCATATATATTCGAGTATAAGCCGAGGCACCTACTTTTGCCACAAAAAGCTTATTGACTCGTGTATAAGCCTAGGGTGGAAAACGCAACGGCTACTGGTAAATTTTAAAAATAAAAATAGATACCAATAAAATTACATAGGCAGTTTAATGTCCCCCATAGGCTGCTATATGCAATTTAATGTCCCCCATAGGCAGGTTATAGGCTGGTATAGGTTGTGATAGGCAGATATAGGTCCTCATAGTCAGGTTATAGGCAGGTATAGGTCCCCCTAGGCAGGCTATAGGCAGATATAGGTCCTCCTAGGCAGGGTATAGGCAGGTATAGGTCCCCTAGGCAGGCTATAGGCAAGTTTAGGCAGGTATAGGTCCCCTAGGCAGGCTATAGGCAAGTATAGGCAGGTATAGGTCCCCTAGGCAGGCTATAGGCAGGTATAGGTCCCCCTTGGCAGGGTATAGGCAGGTATATGTCCCCTAGGCAGGCCATAGGCAAGTAAAGGCAGGTATAGGTCCACCTAGGCAGGGTATAGGCATGGTTTTAAAACCAAAAAAAACCCACTTACCTTGATCCCCGCTGCTCCGTCTCCCGGGCGCTCTCCTCCGTCTTCTCAGCACAGGCATGTGATGTCATCAGGCCGCGCACGCAGCGTGATGACACGCTGCCTGTGCCGGAAACTCCGGACAGCCGCGAGCTTGCGGCCGCCCGGAGTCTACTGCGGAGCAGGGAGTGCTCGCTCTCTGCTCTGCAGTGGTATCTTCACCTGCATGTGCTCCGGAGGAGTCGCATACAGGGGAAGAGATCGCTGACAGCGCCTGGGTCACTGCAGTGCCCGGACGCTGTCAGGTACTCGGCCTTAAGTTATATGCGCTCCCTGAAGAGTCGCATATAGCTGAAGCGTCCCTGTCGACACTCGGGCCATCGCAGCGCTCGAGCGCCGACAGTGACTCGAGTATAAGCCGAGGTGGGATTTATCAGTACATTTTTTGTGCTGAAAAACTCTGCTTATTCTCGCGTATATACGGTATTATACAAATAATTTGGGGTGATAAGGATTTTATTTAAAAAAAAATTTAAATTAAAAAATGTAATTTTTCATTTTCATGGCCCAATGCTATAAAAATCTGTGAAATACTTGTGGGGCTAGTATACTCACTATACCACTAGATGTATTCCATGAGGAGTTTAGTTTCCAACATGAGGTCTTTTTAGAGGACTTTATTAAGTTTTAGTAAGAAAGTGTGTTAGAAAACCTGAAAGGGTGCCTGAAAAATATTCTACAACAAGAAGGTGCTGCTTCAATACTGAGACCTGTGGAAGAGTCAAAAAGCGCATATGGGCCACAAGTGGGTTTATTTCTAAAAATACTGCAATAATAAGGAGAATCATTATGAGTAGCAAGTTGGTAAATCTATGGGATTCCCCAATGATAATGTAACAAAAACTGATAAATCTGCCAAAAAATATTTACATTTTTTAAATTTCATCTTCGCTTTTCATTAATTTCTGCGAAACACCTAGAGGGTTAATAAAATTCCTAAATGCTGTTTTTACTATGTTAAGGGGTTTAGTTTCTGAAATGGAGTCATTTATGGGGGTTTCTAACATACAAGCCCCTCAAAACCACATCAGAAGGGGCCTGGTTCCCCCCAAAAAAATCTGTTCTGCAAATTTTCTTGAAAATGTTAAAATTTGCTACTAAATTTCAAAGCCCCCAAATGTCTTAAAAATAATAGGATGTTTAAAAAAAATCATGCCAACACAAAGTAGACATATGGTAGATGTTCATTATTTACTACTTTGTTTGTGTGGGGACTATGTGTCTTGCACACAGAAATTTTTAAACTTTGAAAATGGCAAATTTTTCCAAATTTTCAAAACATTTTGATATTTTTCACAGCTAAACAAGGATTTTATCAACCAAAATTAATTGCTAAATTAAAGCACAATGTGTCACGAGAAAACAATCTCTGAATCACATGGATAGGTAAAAGTATTGAAAAGTCATTCAATACCTTGAAAAAAAGGGCTTGGTCCTGAACACCAAAACAGGCTTGGACCTAAACCCCTTAACGACCTTGGGCGTATGAGTACGTCCCAGGGCCGCTAAGGGGCTTGGCAGGGGGATCGCTCCGCGACCCCCCCCCCCCCCGCACAGCCACCGGGTGTTAGCGGCAAATCGCCGCTAACATCCGGCAGT
Source organism: Phyllomedusa bahiana (assembly GCA_025379985.1). Lineage (NCBI taxonomy): Eukaryota > Metazoa > Chordata > Amphibia > Anura > Hylidae > Phyllomedusa > Phyllomedusa bahiana. Next base: position 15,411 of record JAODAL010020768.1, read on the forward strand.
AACAGCGCCGGCGGGTGGCTCCGCCCGCCAGCACTGTTTTACCCATCAGGCGCCGCGGCAAAAGATGGCCGCGCGTCTGAATTAACGCCGATCGGCATAAGCGCAGCTATGCTGCGCCGATCCGAGCACCGGGCATTGTGGTGGGGAGCCTTGGGAAGGCTCCGTCACTTACCCTGGCCGGTTTGCCCCACTTCTGTCCGCAGACAGGAAGTGGGGAAACCGCCATCTTTGTACACCCTATTGCATTGCTATGCAATGCATTAGGTTGTATTAACAATCGCGCCACCTAGTGGTCAAGTACCACTGGTGGCCTCAATGTTACAGTAAAAAAAAAAAAAAAAAGTATTAAGTTCAAATCACCCCCATTTCCCCATTTTACAAATAAAATCATTAAAATAATAAAGTTACACATATTTGGTATCGCCGCGTCCGAAAAAGTCCGATCTATAAAAATATAACATCATTTATCCCGTACGCTGAACACCGTAGAAGAAAAAAATTCCAAACGCCAAAATTGCGTTTTTTGGTCATTTTACGTCACTCAAAAAATGGAATAAAAATGATCAAAAAAGTCGCATGCATTCCAAACTGCTAGCGATAAAAAGTACACTTCAGCCTGCAAAAAATGCCCCCTCACTGACGTCCGTAGGTGTTAGTACAGAAAAGTTATTGGTCGCACAAAATGGCGCCATGGCGCAAATTTCAAAAATAGAAAATGTTTGGAATTTTTTTACTGTACCAAAACATAACGGAAACCCTACATGTTTGGTATTGCCGGATGCGTAACAACCTGAAGAATACAGATAACACATTATATTTACCGAAGATTGAACGCCGTAAAAGCAAAACCCCCGCAAACATGGCGAAAATAAATTTTTTTTCACAATTTGTCCCACTTGGAATTTTTTTGCGGTTTCCCAGTATATTCTATAGTATAGTGAATAACACCATTAGAAAGTACATTTGTCCGCAAATAAAAGCCCTCATGTGTCTATGTAGGTGGAAAAATAAAAAAGTTATGGCTTTCAGAAGGCGAGGAGGGAAAAACGAACGTCTCACCAAAAGAAAACGCCGGGTCCTTAAGGGGTTAAAGGGTTAAAGGCATAGTAATCCTAGTGTATGTAAACTTTTGGCTTTACAGAAAGTAATAAAAATGCCTTTAATCCTCTCTCTCATTATTCTGGCATTTGGCAAATATAAATAATTTTGGTAATTCTAATTGACCTAAAACGGGTAAGGTTTATTCTGATTTTGTCAGTCAGAAAAACATGCATATGTGTCTTTTTATAGTATGTAAACGTCTTTTTTCAACTGTACATCTATATTGCAGAACAGTGTACAAGCAATCAAATTCGTCAGTGGTCAAGTACGTTAGGCGAACTACAAATACAAGTGTAAAAAAAGTTCAAAACACCCTTTTAGCTACTTCTGTTCGGAACCTCTGTTACTGAGGGGAGGACAGACACCACGGGATTTGTTACACAATGGACTCCGATGGGCCCTAATGATTAAAATGGATCCGTCAGCAAACCGTTCCCCCCTCGGTGTTGGAGTGGATGGAGGAGGTAGCCTCCACATACCGTATGGAGGACTTGATAGCACATCCCCTGAGGAAAAGGGAAGTTTTTGGAGGCGTGGAACCCTTGGATATTGTATAAGGCTTCCCTGGGTTTAGGGCTCTGGGTGAGGGGCAGTTCGAGGGTGAAGCTTGGACCCTGGCGTTGAAATTGGGGGGGTCTGTGACCCCCTTGAGTCTCCATCTTGTGTCACACCAGCTGTCCCCCTTCCGGGTTTCCTCCCGAGCCAGCACTCTCCTTTCCCCTTGTCCCTTTTCTGTACTTTTTTGGGTCTTATTATTATTTCCTCTTTATTTTGGTTGGATAGAGTAGGTCAAATTATCTTTAGTTCATGCAGTGAGACCCGATTTGGGGAAGATTCTCAGCTGGAATGTGACATTTCTGTATGCCTTTACTGCTTACTGACCAGGTTTTTTTTATTATTGTGACCCAGGTACCGCCTGGTTTTTGTTCCTTATGCCTATTTCATACGCTTATGGTACTTGTATTATTTGTATTGTTAAAAGAAAATGTTAATAAAAATTTAAATTTGGGGAAAAAAAAAAAAAATGGATCCGTCAGACTTCTGCTGTGCTGTCCATTGTTTAGACAGAAAAAAATAGCACGGCTTCCTGTGCTACGGTATTTTTTTTCCTTCAAACCCAATGGAACATGCAACAAAGGTTCAGAACAAAACCTCCAACACATATGTGAACCAAGCGTTACACATAGGGCCACATGTATGAAAACGCTCAAGGTCTAAGACTCTGTTGCCCATGGCAACCAATCAGCGCTTTCCTTTTATTTCATATAGCGCTCTGAATAAGTTAAAGGGGACCTCTGGTTACTCTGGGCAACAAAAAGTCTTACACCTAGATAGTTTTCATACATGTCCCTCATAATTGCTAACGCTGTGTCCATAAAAGTCTAATCTATTAAAGTATACTATCATTTGTCCCATATGATGAAAAGGAAAAAAAATCCCAACATCAAGATTGGGTTATTTTCTTTTCCCTAAAATTGGAATAAAAAGTGATCAATAAGTCACGTGTGTTGCAAAATGGTTCCAATAAAAACAACACTTCAGCCCACAAAAAACAAGCCCTTACTTAGGTCTGTCGATTGAAAGATAAAGTTATTTTTCATAGAAAATGGCGAGGCAGTGCATATTTAAAAAATAGAAAATGTTTTTATTTTTTTGAAGGTACTGTTGAAAAGCACAAATGCGATATCACCACAGTCACACTGATCTGCAGAATACAGATAATGTGTAATTTATACCTGAGAATGAACTCCATGAAAATTAAACTTCACAAAAATGGTGCAATTGCATTTTTTACATGTTTCAATCCACAAACAATTGTTGGGGGGTTTCCCAGTATGTTAACTGAGATGGTCAATAGTACAATTATGACGTGCATCTTGCACCGCAAAAAAAAAAATTCAAATAGCCCTCATAGGTCTATGTAGACCTAAAAATAAGAAAAGTTACAACTCTTGAAAGGTGGGGAGGAAAAACAAACCAAAAAAAATTGCTGCGTTGCTAATGGGTTAAGGAAAAAAAATGAAAGGAAAAGAATGTCTATGACCAGAGATGCCACCTGAAAATCACTGAATATTTCAAGACCGGTTACCTTTCCTGATAAGGGCTCGTCTACACGGCATGGTTTTTTTTGGAATGTTTTTCTGATGGTTTGATGATTTTTAGAAACAGTCTGAAAACGACAAGCAACCATCCCCATAGACTTTAATAGAAAATCCGTTCAGCAGTCCATAATGAACAGATTTTCTGTTGGACGGTTTTTCTGAAAACTTACAACATGTTTATTCGTCTGCACAGTTTCTGCACAGAAAGTTAACATAGAAGTCAATAAGAACTGACAAAAAGTGAGTGAACGGTTTTGTGTGCCTCTTTTGGCACGGGTTTGGGGCGTGTTTTTGTGCGGTTTGCGGTTTTTAGGGGGAAAAAAGGTGGAGAATGATGCACTATAGGTCCCACACAATCCATCCATGTATTCATACACACACATACACATATATATATACAGTGAAGGGAATAATTATTTGATCCCTCACTGATTTTGTAAGTTTGCCCGCAGACAAATACATGAACAGTCTATAATTTTATGGGTAGGTTAATTTTAACATTGAGAGAATATCCAAAATAAAATCCATACATCACATTGTATAAATTATATAGATTTATTTGCATTTTGCTGAGAGAAATAAGTATTTGATCCCCTACCAACCATTTAGAGTTCTGGCTCCTACAGAAGAGTTAGATGCCTCTAATCAACTCATTACCTACATTAAAGACAGCTGTCTTAAGTAGTCACCTGTCCACAGACTACATTAATCAGTCGGAATCTTACCTCTACAACATGGGCAAGACCAAAGAGCTTTCTAAGGATGTCAGGGACAAGATCATAGACCTGCACAAATCTGGAATGGGCTACAAACCCATAAGTAGGGTGTGAAGGAGACAAATATTGGTGCAATAGTAAGAAAATGGAAGAAATGTAAAATGACTGTCAATTGACATTGATCTGAGACACCATGCACCTCGTGGGGTATCCTTGATCATGAGGAAGGTGAGAGATCATCCTAAAACTACAGAGGGGGAACTTGTTAATGATCTCAAAGCAGCTGGGACCACACTCACCAAGGAAACTTATTTCTCACTGCAAAAGGCAAATTTATATAATTTATACAATGTGATTTTCTGGATTTTATTTTATTTTTAAATTGTTTTTATTCAAACTGCTCATAAGAATTAACAATACAAATGTTTCATATCACATCAAGACATTAAAGTGCTAATCAATAATACAATCTAGTCTTTTCTTGAGAAAATACAATATCACACTTAAACGAATGTCAATCCCTATGGCAGACATTTTAATTTTCACCCTCTTCCCAACTCATTCCAAACTTAGTCTAGGAAACCTTTATTAATACATTGAGTAATTTAATTTTCCCAACAAAGAAAGGCTTCAGTGCTCTGTACTGCCGGAGTCACCTTTGTGTGTCCCCCCCCTTAGCATCCCTGTCCGGATCCCCCCCCCCCCCACCAATCCCCATCGTGATCTCTAGGATAGGGAGTCCAATGGGCAGAGTATGATCCTTTGGGTAACAATTTCACTGTAGTGTTCTTTCCCCCATTTCCTTTAAATAGTAGATTGTCCTACAATATGGTCAGTTATAGGTTAAGTACTATTGATTCCAAGTGATCCTGTAGAACTTTAGCCATCAATGGAGTGTCTCGGGTCTCTCTTTTAGTATGACCTGCCAGAGGTTCCCTTCCCAGCAGTTGTTCTAGATACCAGTGTCATCCCAAAACAAGAGCGCAGAGTTTGTCTCGCATTCTGTGGGAAATATGCTATGAATGCCCCCCATAGTTGAAAGAATTTTCTCACTTTTTTCTTTGTGTTGTGCTGCCTCAATCCAGTCCATACGCATCAAAAACAAACACTTCTCTAAAAATTGCTTGAAGGACGGGCCTGTGGGTTGAAGCCACACTTGAAGTATGGCTTTTCTGGCTGATGCAGCCATTACGTGTAAAAATCTAGTCTCTCTAAGTGTGAGTTCAGAAGTAGTAGTCGTCCCACATCCAAATATCGCCCATGCAGCCTCAGCCACGAAATCCACATTGAAACATTCCCTTATGCATCTTGCCACCGTTTCCCAGTACCGCCTTACTTCGGGGCAATCCCAGAGGCAAGGATAGAGGTCCGCTCCAGAGGAACCGCAATTAAAGCAGGCACTAGATGAATACTTCCCCATCATAAATCCCTTTACTGGGGTCAAAAATGCATTGTGAATGACCTTCAGGTCCATCTCGATATATCGCGTGGAAGGTAGGAACGTGTGGGAGAGGCAGATCGCTTCCAAGATACGCTGTGCAGTCAGCTCTGGATCTCTCACTGCCCATGGATTTTATTTTTGATATTCTATACCACACTGTTAAATTTAACCTATGTGTATATATACTATGTGTGTTCAAAAGTTTGCGGTCACTTAGAAATTTCCTTATTTTTGAAAGAAAAGCACAATTTTTTTCAATGAAGCTAACATTAAATGAATCAGAAATACTCTATACATTTTTAATGTGGTAAATGATTATTCTAGCTGCAAACGTCTGGTTGTTAATGCAATATCTACAAAGATGTATAGAGGCCCATTTCCAACAACCATCACTCCAGTGTTCTAATGTTACATTGTGTTTGCTAACTGTGTAAGAAGTCTATTGGATATTTTGAAAACCCTTGTGCAAGTATGTTAGCACTGCAGAAGTTTTGCTGACCTTCCTTTGAGCTAGTTGAGAATCTGGAGCATTTCATTTGTTGGTTCGATTAAACTCGCAAAATGGCCAGAAAAAGAACTTTTATGTGAAACTCGACTGTCTATTCTTGTTCTGATAGATGAAGGCTATTCCATGCGAGAAATTGCCAAGAAACTGAAGGTTTTCCTACAACAATGTGTACTACTTCCTTTAGAGGAGAGCACAAACAGGCTCTAACCAGAGTAGAAAGAGAAGTGGGGGGGGCTCCGCTGCACAACTGAGCAACAAGACAAGTACTTTAGAGTCTCTAGTTTGAGAAATTGACTCCTCACAGGCCCTCAACTGGCAGCTTCATTAAATAGTACCCGCAAAACGCCAGTGTTAACATCTACAGTGAAGAGGAGACTCTGGGATGCTGGCCTTCAGGGCAGAGTGGCAAAGAAATAAAAAGAAACGATTAATATGGGCTAAAGAACACAGACATTGGACAGAGTAAGACTGGAAAAAAGTGTTCTGGACAGACGAAACGGAGTTTGTGGTGTTTGTATCACACAGAAGAACATTTGTAAGATGCAGAACAACTGAAAAGATGCTGGAAGAGTGCCTGACACCATCTGTCAAGCATGGTGGAGGTAATGTGATGGTCTGGGGTTGCTTTGGTGCTGGTAAAGTGGGAAATTTGTACAAGGTAAAAGGGATTTTGAATAAGGAAGGCGATCACTCCATTTTGTAACGGAATGCCATACCCTGTGGACAGCGCTTGATTGGAGCCGATTTCATCCTGCAACAGGACAATGACCCAAATCACACCTCCAAATTATGCAAGAACTATTTAGGGAAGAAGCAGGCAGCTGGTATTTTATCTGTAATGGAGGGGCCAGCGCAGTCACCAGATCTCAACCCGATTAAGCTGTTGTGGGAGCAGCTTGACCTTATGGTATGCAAAAAGTGCCCATCAAGCCAATCCAACTTGTGGGAGGGGCTTCTGGAAGCATGGGGTGAAATTTCTCCAGATTACCTCAGCAAATTAACAGCTAGAATGCCAAAGGTCGGCAATGCTGTAATTGCTGCAAAGGGAGCATTCTTTGACGAAAACAAAGTTTGAAGTAGAAAGTCATTATTTCAAATAAAAATCATTATTTCTAACCTTGTCAATGTCCGGACATATATACATGCACACCATATATACACACGTGTATACAGATACAGTGGAGGAAAAAAGTATTTCGTCAGCCACCAATTGTGAAAGTTCTCCCGCTTAAAAATATGAGAGAGGCCTTTTATTGACGACATAGATAGACCTCATCTATGAGAGACAAAATGAGAAAACAAATCCCGAAAATCATGGTCTGATTTGGAAATAATTTTTTTCCAAATTATGGTGGAAAATGAGTATTTGGTCAATAACAAAAGTTCATCTCAATACTTTGTTATATATCCTTTTTTGGCAATGACAGAGGTCAAACGTTTTTTGTAAGTCTTCACAAGGTTTGCACACACTGTTGCTAGTATGTTGGCCCATTCCTCCATGCAGATCTCCTCTAGAGCAGTGATTGTTTTGGGGCTGTCGCTGGGAAACATGGACTTTCAACTCCCTCCAAAGGTTTTCGATGGGGTTGAGAGCTGGAGACTGGCTAGGCCCTGGCAGTGTGTTTGGGATCATTGTCATGCTGAAAGACCCAGCCACGTTTCATCTTCAATGCCCCTGCTGATGGAAGGAGGTTTGCGCTCAATATCTCACAATACATGTCCCCATTCATTCTTTCATGTACACGGATCAGTCATCCTGGTCCCTTTGCAGAGAAACAGCCCCAATGCATGATGTTGCCACCCCCATGCTTCACAGTAGGTATGGTATTCTTTGGATACAACTCAGCATTCTCTCTCCTCCAAACACGACGAGTTGTGTTTCTACCAAACAGATCTTTCTTTGGTTTTATCTGACCATATGACATTCTCCCAATGATCTTCTGGATCATCCAAATGCTCTTTAGCAAACTTCAGACGAGCCCGGAAATGTACTGGCTTAAGCAGAGAGAAACGTCTGGCACTGCAGGATCTAAGTCCCTGGCGGCGTAGTGTGTTACTGATGGTAGCCTTTGTTACGTTGGTCCCAGCTCTCTGCAGGTCATTCACTAGTTCCCACCATGTGGTTCTGTGATTTTTGCTTACTGTTCTTGTGATCATTTTGACCCCATGGAATGAGATCTTGCTTGGAGCCCCAGAACGAGGGAAATTATCAGTGGGCTTATATGTCTTCCACTTTCTAATTATTGCTCCCACAGTTGATTTCTTCACACCAAGCTGCTTGCCTATTGCAGATTCGGTCTTCCTAGCCTGGTGCAGGGCTACAATTTTGTTTCTGGTGTCCTGCAACAGCTTTTTGGTCTTCACCATAGTGGAGTGTGACTGTTTGAGATTGTGGTCAGTTGTCTTTTATACTGATAACAAGTTCACACAGGTGCCATTACTACATTTAATGAGTGGAGGACAGAGGAGCCTCTTAAAGCAGAAGTTACAGGGCTGTAAGAGCCAGAAATCTTGCTTGTTTGTAGGTGACCAAATACTTTATTTTCCACCATAATTTGTAAAATGAATTCTTTCCAAATCAGACAATGTGAAGTCTACCTATGATGTCAGTTACAGGCCTCTCATCTTTTTAAGTGGGAGAACTTGCACAATTGCTGGCTGAATAAATACTTTTTTCCCCACTGTATATACATACATACATACATACATACATACACAATATTTAAACATATTTGACCCCCTTGAACTTTTCAACCTTTTGCCATATTTCAGGTTTCAAACATAAAGATATAAAATTTTAATTCAAAAGTGGGGCATGCAATATTATTGGCCCCTTTACTATCGGTGCAGCAAACTCACTCCAGAAGTTCAGTGACTATCTCTGAATGATCCAATGTTGTCCTAAATGACGATGATAAATATAATTCACCTGTGTGTAATCAAGTCTCCGTATAAATGCACCTGCTCTGTGATAGTCTCAGGGTTTTGTTTAAAGCGCAGAGAGCATCAAGAAGACTAAGGAACACACCAGGCAGGTCCGTGATACTGTGGTGGAGAAGTTTAAAGCCGTATTTGGAGACAAAATGATTTCCTAAACTTTAAACATCCCAAGGAGCACTGTGCAAGCAATCATTTTGAAATGGAAGGAGTATCAGACCACTGCAAATCTATCAAGAACCGGCCGTCTCTCTAAACTTTCATCTCAAACAAGGAGAAGACTGATCAGAGATGCAGCCAATAGGCCTATGATCACTCTGGATGAACTGCAGAGATCTACAGCTGAGGTGGCAGACTCTGTCCATAGGACAACAATCAATCGTACACTGCTCAAATCTGGCCTATATGGAAGAAGAAAGCCGTTTCTCAAAGATATCCATAAAAAGTCTTGTTTAAAGTTTGCCACAAGCCACCTGGGAGACCCACCAAACATGTGGAAGAAGGTGCCTTGGCCACAATGCAAGACGATATGTTTGGCGTTAAAGCAACACAGCTCATCACCCTGAACACACCATCCCCACTGTCAAACATGGTGGTGGCAGCATCATGGTTTGGGCCTGCTTTTCTCCAACAGGGACAGGGAAGATGGTTAAAATTAATGGGAAGATGGTTGGAGCCAAATACAGGACCATTCTGGAAGAAAACCTGTTGGAGTCTGCAAAAGAACTGAGACTGGGACGGAGATTTAACTTCCAACAAGACCATGATCCCAAACATAAAGCAAAATCTACAATGGAATGGTTCACAAAAAATGTATCCAGGTGTTAGAATGGCCAAGTCAAAGTCCACACCTGAATCCAATCGAGAATCTGTGGAAAGAGCTCAAAACTGCTGTTCACAAACGCTCTCCATCCAACCTCACTGAGCTCGAGCTGTTTTTCCAAGGAAGAATGGGCAAGAATTTCAGTCTCTCGATGTGCAAAACTGATAGAGACATAACCCAAGCGACTTGCAGCTGTAATCGCAGCAAAAGGTGGCGCTACAAAGTATTAACTTAAGGGGGGGTCGAATTATTTTGGACGCCCCACTTTTCAGTTTATTTTTTACAAAAGTTTAAAATCTCCAATAAATTTCGTTCCACTTCAGTTATTTCATAGTTTGTCAGGCCAAAAAAAAAGACATGCGTCCATCCAGTTCAGCCCATTTTGCTAAAGTGTTAGTGTTGATTCAGAGGAAGGCAAAAACCTGCATGAGGTAGAAGCCAATTGTCCTCATGCTAGGGAAAAAAATTTTTCCGACTCAAATCGGGAATAATAAATCCCTGGATAAACGACCCCTCCCCAGAACCCCAAAAATTTTTTTTAAACTTAAAAATTAAACCCCCCCTTTTTGCCCTTAAAAATTTTTATTTACATCAGAAATGTGTCCGCCCCTTTCTCAAAATCCCGGTCACTAAACTTTTAAAAATTAAATCAAAAAATTTTCCCAAGACCTTCTCCAAACCCGAATATTTTTCAAACTAGAAATTTTAATTTAAATTTTTAAATTGAAAAAATTATAAAGACCCAAATTTCCGGGAACCCAAGTCAATAACTTGTATTGATCGCCTAGAAGCACCCAAAGCCCCCCTTTGAACCTTTAGTGAATTCACCATGACAATTTTTCCTCGGCGGGGAAATTCACGTCCACCGCCTAACGTAAAGAATCCCTTTCTTGTTTATGTAGAAACTTCTTTCTAAAGACGGGGACCCCCCCCTTTTAGAACATCCGGGAAAAAATAAATCTTTACGAGATCTTTTTGGCCTTAATAATTTAACATTTTTTTTTATGTCCCCGAAGCCGTCTTTTCTTAAACAAAATAACCCAAACCCTTAATCTTTCTAGGATTGCAGTCCCCCCAGTCCTTTTATTATTTTTGTTTGCCCGCCTTTTTATTTTTCAAGCTTAAATGTCTTTCCTGGCACGGTCCCCAAAACGTACACAATCATGTGTGGTCTAACCGTGACTTGTATGGGGGGAGAATAATGTTCCCACTGCGCATCTTGCCCCTTTTTTTAATAAAACCCCATGATCCTATTACCCTTGGGTGCTGCCTGTACACTGGCTGTAAAATTAAGTTTATGTCCACGGATTCCCAAACCCTTTTCCCCATGTCATTTTTTACCCAGGTTTTTCCTTTTTCATGTAATGGATTTTTCCTCCCCATGTGCTACCTTGCATTTTCATGTTAAACTCATTCCCCACTTCTCTGCCCGGCCCCCAACCTATCAGCCCCCTTTTTTTAAAACAATTATCCTTATTGTGTGGTTTCCCTTTTACAGAGCTTAGTATCATTTGCAAAGATCGATATTTACTGTGCAACCCCTTGTGAAAGATATTTATGAAAATTTTAAAAGGGGGATGGGGCCCCCAATATGACCTGGGTCCCCCACTGTCGGGGGATCCAGTTTAATATGCACCTTTAAAATTACCCCCCTTTTGTTTTCTATCATGAGCCAGTTGTTTGCCACTTAAACACATTTTCCCCCAGTCCAAGCATTCTCATTTTCTTACCAAATTTTTTATGTGGCACGTATCAAATTTTTAGAAAAATCTAGTATATACCCCCGTGCCTCACCCGATCCAGCTGGAATAACTTCCTCATAGGCTGATGAGATTAGTTTGACAGGACCCATCCTTTATAAACCCCTGCTGGAAAGGCGTTATAAATTTTTTTCAGGAGTATCCAGGATTGCATCTCTTAGAAAACCCCTTAAAACATTTTACCCCCAAAAGAGGTTAAGCTTTCCGCCATAGTTTCCCCGGGTCCTTTTTGCCCCTTTTTTGAAAAATTGGGAAAAAAAAAACCACATTTGCTTTGCGCCAAATTTTGGGACATCCCCCCTTTTATAAAGTCCTAAATATTAAGAATGGGGGCCCCTCTTTACAAATTTTTAACTCCCTTGGACAGCGAAAATTTTTCCTCAGGGCCGGGGATTTGTCTCTTTTTAAGCTTCCTAGGGGTGCTGCACTTCTTCCTGGGTTTTGCAAAAACTTTTTCCGATATACTAGGGATAAGCAGAGTTTTTCAGCACAAAAAATGTGCTGAAAAATCCGAAACCCCGGCTTATATCGGTTACTGTCGGCCTCGGGGCGCTCGTGGCCCCCAACGCCGGGGAGGACAAATCGGTATTTTCAGTCCCCAGGGAGCGCATTAGTGATTGCCAAATACAGCTGAAGCCCCCGGGACTTCCGGGGCCCCGGGCTCGTCGGCAATCTCTTCCCCCGTATGCGACTCCCATGGGCGCACACAAGTGAAAGAAGCACTCGGGGCGAGGCGAGCGCTCCCCGCTCCCCCTGGACCCGGGCGGCCGCCGCCCGGGGGATCGGCCGGCCGGGTTTTCGGCCCCGGCTTAATGGTCCACCGGCCCCTGGGGCCCGGAAACGGAGCGGCGAGGGAGAGGGGATACTGTACTTGTATTTTTTTTTTTTTTTTAAAAAAACCCCGGGCCCATAGCCTGTTGTGGGGACAGACTGCCTATTGCCTTTCTATTCCCCCTTTGGGGACCCCTTGGCCCTATGCCCGCCTGTGGGACATGATGCCTATGGGGACATGGTGCCTATAGCCTGCCTGTGGGGGCATGGCTGCCTATGGGGGTGGCCTTAGGGCTGCTGGGGAAGGTGCTTGGGAATGACTGCCATAGTTTCCTGTGGGGACAGACGGGGGTTTTGGGGAAAACGGGCCTTTTGCCTCCCTATGGGGACATGACTCCCCTAAAAGCCCCTTTTGGGGACTTTACTGCTATAGCCTCCTGGGGGGACTTTTGACTGCCTATAGTTCCTATCCCGCCTATGGGGACATGACTGCCTGGGGGGGACATGACGGGCCTTGTTGCCTGTGGGGACATAAATCCCTTATACCCTTTCCCCTGGGGGGGACATGCCCTGTTTTTTTGGGGGGGCCTTCCTATACCCTGCCTTTTTGGGGAAACATAAAAGGGGCCAAAGAGCTGCTATGGGGAATGCCCCCATGGGGCCCGACTGCCTATGGCCTGCCTAGGGGGGAATGATTTTCCTATAGCCTCCCTTTTGGGGGACAGGACTCCCAAAAGAATGCTTAGGGGGAAACAGGGCCCGCCTTAACTGCTTATGGGGACTTTGACCCCCCAATTTTTTTTTGGGGGGCTTTCCCTGCCTATTTTAATTTTGTTTTGGGTATTATTTTTTTTTTTAAAATTTCCCAAACCCGGCTGCTTTTTCCACCATAGGCTTATACTCGAGTCAATAATTTTTTCCCGTTTTTTTTTTGGGGGCCCAAAAGTGGACCCTCGACTTTACTGGGGTGGCAAATACTCAAGTATTTTACGGGTAAGTTGGAATTTACCTCCCCCCTTTGCTCATAAACAGGAAGTCATCCTCCTCAGAAAATACAGTAGGGGGCCTGAGAAAAAGGGGCAAACCTAAAAATTTTTTTCTCCATAGTCTCTCACTCAGTATTTTTTTTAAAGGGCCAACATTTTTTTTTTTTTAAATCTTTTATTTTTAAATATATTTTAAAAAAATATTTTGGGGTTAGTGTTATTTTTCTAGGCAAACACTTTCTGTCTCCAGCTTTGCCCCCTTAAATCTTTTTTTTAAACCATTTTTTATTTTTTCCTTATAGCATCTTAGTCCCTCTTCCTCCCCCCCTTTTTTAGTAGCTAAAACTTTTCTTTTGTTTTTTATTTGCCTCCTTTAATCTCTTTTGGGATCCACTTTGGGGTTTTTTTCCTTTTTCAAAATTATTTTTTTTGCATTGGTATTTTCCTCCACAGTGGGTGCCTAAGATTTTTTTAAAGATCTCTCGTTTATTTTTTGTTCTGCTATTTTTTAAAAACCTTTTTTTCCCCGCAATACGGTTTAGGGGGTCCCCTAGGGGCAGGTAAAAAAAAAACCTTCCCCAAAATTTTAGTGTTTTTGTTTTGGGTTTCCCTGACAAAAAAATCTATTGAAGGATAAATGAAAATTTAAAATTTTATTATAGGGCACTATTTTCCCAGGTGCCCCTAAAACCCAACCTTTATTACTTGCAGGTCCCCGTTAGTCAAAAATTAAGTCTAGAACGGCCCTTCCTCTTCGGTTTTCCCCGCACCAAATTTTTGGAAAAGGTTTAAATTTTCTTTGTTTAGACAAAACAAGTTTCCTTTGTGAGAGCTTCAGGGTTTCCCGATCCCCAAATTTTTGTCTGGATTTAAAGTCGCCCCTAATAACCCAAACCCCATTCTGATTATTGCTTATCTTTTTTCCTGAGGGGCCCTTTTTTTCCCATGGGTTCTGTTATTTTTTGGGGGCCCATAGCAGATTTTCCCTTTTTAATTGTATTACTGTTATTCCCCCATGTATAATTTTCCCATAATGATTCCACTTTTTTCACACCTGTACCTTATCTTCCCGCAATTTTTTTTTTGGCTTCAGACAGGATTTTACATAGGACAGGCACCTCCCCCCCCGGTTTTTTACGGTTTACTTTGGTGAATTTTTTAAAAAGAAATGTTTTAAAACCCCGTTCAAGTTAAATTTCCCAGTCCCCTAGCACTCATACCATGTCTCAGGTTTTCCCCCCCTATGTCATTTTTTCTTCTGCAAATTTAAAAATTAGTTCATTATTTTTTTTGGTTTTGACCCCCTGGCCCCTTAAGAGGGAAGCATGCAATTTAGGATTTTTCAGTTTTTTTTTCCCTTTTTTCCTTTTTCTTTTTAACTATTTTTTACCCCCCCCCCTCCACTCCACCCCCCTGATTTAAATTACTAAATTTCCCCCCCCCCTCTATCTTTCCCCTATTTTTCCCCCGCTATATGTGTAGTTTCCCTTTCCCCCCCCCGACCCTAGTTTAAATAAATTTCCCCCCAGCTTTAGCCCTTTTGTCCCCCAAAACAGCTGCCCCTCCCCCTTTTGGTGCGGGCCCCTCCTAGCATAAGTCCGTAGCCAAAGGGTTTAAGTCAGCCCTTCTCCCCAAAAAACCCTAAATCCCTTTTCCCAAAACCAATTTTTGAGCCCCTTATTTACCCCTAATCCCCCTCTGGGCCCCTTGGGGTTGGCCCGGGGGAACTAGGGAATATTTCTGAAAAAAAATTTCCCCTTTGGGGCCCTTTCCTTGAGCTTTTGGCCCAAGTCCCTGAAATCATTTTTAAGGACACTCCCCCACCCCTTTCTTTTCATTGGTTTCCCAAAAAGGACCATGACAGCTGGAAATTTCACCAACCCCACCCAGCCAATTTTTAGCCCGATCAGGTTTTGTGCTCATGGGCGCCCGGTTTGCGTCCAAGTGGCAAGGAAACTTTTTTGTTGCTTTCTTTTCTCATTTTGATCTGGAACCCGGGTTCAAAAAGTGCAGTGTGCCACATCTTGACCCTTTGTATGGACCTTTGAATGGGTTTGGGAAAAGGGTGGGATACATTGCCCCAGGTTTGGGGCACTGGACAGCATAAAAAGTTTTTTTCGAAACGGGCCGCGGCGTTGTGGGCGGCCGGGGCGTCCAGCCCACTCCCTCTCCTAGCTTTTTGCGGGGCTGTTTAAGGGTTTTTTTATATTTAAGGGCTTGTAAGTATTTCCCCTCTTTTTTTATGGTTTTTTTAAAATTTAATGTTTTTATTTTAAAGCTAATTTTAAGGTTTTTTAAATTTTTCAGCCTTTTGGTTTAATTTTTTCTTTTTGGACACTTAATGGGAAAGATAAACCCGTTATTTGAATCAAAGATTTTGGGGGCTACTAAAATTTTGGTAAAACAGGGTTTTTAAAATTAAAAGCACTGGGGCACTTGGGAAAACATGGAAATATGAAAATTTTTTCCCAAAAAAAAAAAATTAAATACAGATAATAATAATAAAACTTTTTTTAAAATAGCGCCAACATATTCCCCAGGGACTTTACAAATCAAGGGTAAAAAGGGAAAGGGCATTAACATTAAAAGTTCTTACAGAAAGAGACACATGGGTGTGAGGGCCCCGCTCGGAGGTGCTCACAATCTATTAGGGTGTATGGGTTGAGACGAAGGGGTTGGAAGTGCCCCGTTTACAAAGGTCCCGGGCCCGTTTTCATAAAAAAGGGGGTGGTTTACATGAAAAAAAGGATGAAAATGCCACCCAGACGTACATTTTATTCGATAAGTGCCTTTTTGAGTGGCCCCGTGTAGGGGGGTGACAAAAAGTTTTGGGGATAGCAGTTAGTGATCTTGGTTTTGGCCAGAATGAGTTTTGTGTTCTCGGGGCCCCCTTTAAAAATGTGAGGGTTGTGAGTGTGCCTGATTTGCCCCGCGGGGAGTTTTTCCAAAAGAAATTTGGGGCCCCAATGTGAAATCTTTGGGACGGGGCCCTGGGAGGTTCGGGTGATTGATGAGTGTAACCTGTTTTCAGCAGCAGAGCGGGGGGAGAGCGGGGGGGGGTGGGAGACAGAGAAAAGGGAGGAGATGTAAGGGGGGGGGGAGGGTTTGTGGAGAGGGTTTATGAGGGAGGTTGGGTGAGTTTATACTGTATCCTGTTTCTGAAATGGGCAACCAGTAGTGACTTTACACAGGGTTTTGAGGGGAAAACAGTATAGCAAGGGTGGAGAGAAAAAATGAGGGCCCGGCCTTTCTGCATTAAAAAGGGGAAAAATTGAAAAGGGGGGGAGTTTCAAAAGGTAGGGTGATAAACAAAGGGGTTTCAGTAGTCAAGACGGGAAAAAAAATAAGAGCAGTTTAAAGAGGTTTGGGGTTGTTTTCCACCCGGGGAAAAATGGACGGATTTTGGAGGGTTCTTGGGGTGCAGGTGAAGGAAAGGGGGAAAAGGGATTGGATATATGGGGTGAAGGAGGGGATTTAGAATTAGTATAACCCCCAGCAGCGGGGGCCCGTGCCTAGGAGTTTGGTTTTGGGGCCACACACGGGGGAAAAGAAATAGCAGGGTCGGGGTTTGGGTTTGGGTAGATGGGGAAAAACAAGAAATTCAGTCTTAGTGAGGTTTAGTTTCAGATGGAGAGGAGGACATGATTAAAAAGGAAAAGGGGGGCGCCCGAAAAAGTCCTGGTGTTTTGTAGCGGGCCCGGAGTGATGTCCGGGGAAAGGAGGGTTTTATAAATGGGGTGTCTCGCGTAGAGATGGTAAGGAAACCAAAATTTTCTATGAGGGGTTTGGTTCCCAAGGGGGGTTGGTGTAAAAATAAAAAGAGGAGGGGGACCAGAATGACCCGAAAACCCCCCGGGGGGGAAAACGAAGGGAGAGGAGAGGAGATAAAACCCAGTAAATGAGACATTTAAAGGGGGGGGCGATCGGGACAGGTAAGTTAAAAAAACCAAGCTTAAGAGGGCCGGTGTCCCTGGGGGGGGGCCCAATGGCTTAAAGGAAATGTGAGGGAAGGTGGTGATCCCCCGTGTAAAAACGTGCAGAGAGACCCAAGGAAGAAGCAAGGTTTTGTTCCCTTGGGATTTTTCCCTGTTAGGAGGTCTTTTTAAATTTAAAAGGCATTTTTGTGGTTTTGGGTGGGGAAAACCCTGATTGCGAGGGTCGAGAAGAGAGTTAGTAGAGGTATAGCGGATTAGGCAGAGGGGAAGGGACCAAGTCGTTCCGGAGTTTGGGAGATAAAGGGGCAAGTTAGAGATTTGGTCGGGTGTTAAAAAAAAAACCCCCCCCAGCCCCCCCCCCCCCCCCCCCCCCAAGGACGGGTCCAGAGAGGGTTTTTTTGGAAAAGGGGGTTTTTTGATGGCGGGTTTTGGTTTGTTTTTAAAGGGAAAAGATGGAAAGACCCCAGTGGGGGGGAAAAGGGGCTTAAAAATTGAAATTTAAGGTTTTGAGAAGACGGAAGCTGGAAAAAATAAAAAGGGAAACAAGGTGGGGGGGGAAATGGGGTCATTTAGAGAAAGGTGGGGGGGGCGCGCAGACAGGGGGAAGTTTTGGGACACTTCTTTCGGGTCATCGGGTAAAGGGGTGAGAGTGATTAAGAGGACAGGGGGAAAGGGGATGGGATGGTATTTTTTAGGGGGTTCCTGGAGATATGTTTAGCCGGTTTTTTCCCAATTTTTTTGAAGTAATTTGGGTAAGGTTTTTTCCACGGGGTTTCAGTAAAGGGGGGTTTTGGGGCTCTGGGGCCTTAGGAGGGAGGGGAAGGTGTCAAAGAGGCTTTTTTGGGGGGTTTTTGGGGTTTTTTTTAGTGTTGAGATGGGGGAGGTAAAATTTTTTTTTTTTTTGGTTTGGCCCGGGTAAAAGGGAGTTGGGTAAGTCCTGAGATGAATTTGTAGGGGCGGGGGGGGGGGGGAAAAGTCTGCGGGTTTAGTTTACTTTCCCCTCGGGCCGTCGCCCCACCGGGAACATCGCTGCGGATGGCGGGGTTTTAAAATGGTGTGCACAAGGCCCCTGCGGGCTTAAACTTGGGGTGCGGTGTTTTTAGGGGGTTTTTTAACATGTCCAGGGGGGTGTGAGAGTTTCATTGAAAACGGTTGACAGCCTGGTAAAAAAATTGAGAGGGAGGAGTTTGGGGGGGCGTGGGACTTTTTAGGTGTCGGGGGAGTTTTTGAGTTTAATTTGGGGCCCGGGTTTTTGGAATGTGTGATGAGCAAGGGTTTGTCCAGAGAAGGTGGGGGAATTAGTGTAATGAAGGAGATAAGGTTGTGGTCAGGGAGCCCAAGGATAATTAGTGAAAAATTTGAAATTGAGGAAAGATGGGCAAGGGGCCCGATCCGGGGAGTTCCCCCCCCTTGTGGGGTTGGAGAGTCCAAGTAAAAATGCGGATTGGGCCGGGAAGAGGTTAGGTTGAAAAAGAGAGGGCAGAAGGAGGAAAAAATGGGGTCATCAAAGGGGGGTGTTGAAATCACCCATAAAAGAGAGTGGGTTTTTCAGTAGAGAGGGAAAGTTGGGGGGAGCCAGGCATTTGGGAAAAATTTTTCCAGAAAAGGGGGGGGGGGGGGGAGCCGGGGGGGGTCCCGGGAGCAAAATGGAAATCTGATGGAAATTTGGGGGCCCAAAGGTCTGAGGGGGTTTGGGCCCCCCCAAAAAAGGGGGAAGATGTGAGGGGGTGAGGGGGCAATGGGCCTGGTAGGTGGTGGAAAGAGGAGAGGGAAATAAGCCAGGGTCCTACCACCGGCTGTTCTCAGGTTTTTTGGGGGTTTTTTGGGGGAAGTTTTAGGCCGCCATAGGTGAGGGGGCGGGGGAAAATTTGGGGTTTTTTCAGATGGGTGGAGGGGCCCTGTTTCTGTTTAGGGCCAGAGGTTGAGGGGAGTTTTGGGGGTTTAAAACAGGTCTTTTAAAAAAGCGGGGAGTTTTTTTGCGACGGATCGGGCGTTCCTAGAGCAAAATTAAAAGGGGGAAAAAAAAACATAAGCAAAATAACAAGCGGGTTAGCAGGGTTTCTATGGGAGACTGAGTGGGGGTGGGAAAGGTGAAGGGAGGGGGGGGGGTTTAGGGAGATGTCCCTGCGAAAAAGCAGGAGAATGAAAAGATACAGCAGAGGTTCCCAGTAATGAATATGAGTGGCGTTTGTGAGTAAAAATGTGAGCTGGGGTTTGGGGTGGTTGAAAAGGGAAAATAGCTTTGGGGGATGGTACATAGGTGGGGGGGGGGCTTTTATGGAAAAATTGTTTTTGGGGAAAGAAGGGGGTAAATAGGGGCAGATGCGAAGGTGATAGTAATAGCAAAGAAATGGTTTTTAAAAGGGTATGGATTTTAGTCGCTACGTAAAAAAAATGAAAAATTGTATTACTGCCCTTTCTAAAAGCCCAAGTCTAAAGCCCCCCAATATTTAGTCCCCCACTTAAGCAAAAGACACCTTTAGAAAAAAAAGACCACTCGCACGCTCAGAATACTCGCTTAGGCTACTTAGCTTTTAACCTGTGATCCCCCAAAACAGTTCGCAGTGCAGCAGCAGAAAAAATTCCCTTTGAGAAGGCAAAAAAAAGGTTTTGTCCCACTTCTTGATTCTTCACAAAAAAATTTAAATTTTATATCTTTATATTTGATGCCTGCAATGTGGCAAAAGGTTGAAAAGTTCAAGGGGGCCGAATACTTTCGCAAGGCACTGTACATGTGGATAAGAGACGGAAACCTCCCCCAGTGTTCTGCCTCAAAATTCACAGCCTCAAGCTGGGTCCTTGCTTCCTTGACCCTTCTTCTGTGATCAAGCAAATCAATCCAGTCTGCTACCAACTCTAGCTACCTGCATCCATGAGTATCTCAAACTACTTCCACGTTTCCCTGATCAATCCTTTGGTCCTTAACCGCATCTCCCAGGAAACCATCACTTCTCCTCCTCAGGCGGATGCGAATTAAATCTTTGTGATCCAAGAAATCCTGACGGTGAAGCGTTGCAGAGAGAAGACCTTTTTTCTCGTGGACTGGAAGGGGTTTGAGCTGGAACAGAGGTCATGGGAGCCAAGAGAGAATATTGACACTCCTAACCTTATCCGCAGGTTCTGGCAGGTCCATTAGAAGAGAAGGCTTAAAGGGGGGTACTGTCACATTGTGCTTCACGGTCCCTGCGTGGGACTGTGGATGTGATCTTGTTCCCTGACCCACTCGCTACTCACCTCTTCCCACTCCTGCTCGCGTCCCCTCGCTACTTTTGGGTGGCATGTACTTATCCGCCCCTTAGGGCATGTGTGCGCCAACTCTTTAAAGGATGTAATTACAAATCACTGGGCCCTTTATTAGCTCATTTCCTCCTGACTTCCTTGCCAGTTTATTGGTGACCCAGAGGATCCACCATCCTTGATTCTTGACACCCACCATGACATTTTAGTACATCATGGAGCCCACTCCACACGTGGTGTGTGCCAACTGTTAGATGTAGCTAACACCTGCCCATAACAGCAGATATTGGAGCTGGCTCTGATCTTTGCTATTTTAACCAGTTAGATACCGCAGAGTCTAAATGAATGAGGTATGGTACCCAATCCCTCTCCCCAATTAGCCATCCCGCAACTTGATTGCAGTACAGAGCAGTGAATGATGGCTTTGTAAACCCTTTTGCATTTCATACGTAATGCAGGTGGATATACATGCGATAGTATCCCTTAGTGGTTAGGTACCTATGGGGACTTAATGTATAAGTTCATCATTTATCCCGTATTAAATACCATTTGAAAATAAGTTCCCCACACCAAAATTGTTTTTTATTTTTCTTGAATTAAAAGTGATCAAAAATTTGCATGTATTCCAAAATGGCAGTAATAAAAAGTACACTTTAGCATGAAATAAATGCACCCTCACTCAAGTCCATAGGTGGAAAAATAGAAAATGTTGCTGCAGTGCAAATTTAAGAAATAAAGAACTTTTTTTTTTTTTTAAAGTATTTTTCTGAAGGGTGAATGCATTAAAAGCAAAACCTCTGCAAAATGGTTCAAGTATGTTTTTTTCACATTCCACCGCACAGTTTCGTGGATTTCCCAGAACATTATACGGTCAATGTACAAAGTACATTTTGTCCCACAAAAAATAAGCTCTCGTGTATGTAGATGGAAAAATAAAAAAGTAACTGCTCTTGGAAGGCAGGGAGGAAAAAACTAATGTGATGAGAAAAGAATGCTTAGACAATAAAAGGGTTGTCTCACTTTAGACATTGATGGCATTTCACTAGGATATGCCATCATTGTCTGATAGGTCTGGGTCCCACTCTGGGACCCGCACCTATCTGCTATATGAGCCCCAAAACCTCTCCATTCTGAACAGAGATGTAGTCAGGACTCTCCCATATATAATAGAATGTAAGCTCTCGCGAGCAGGGTCCTCACACCTTGTGTCTCATTTGTAAGTTCTTTTAATGTGTAAGGTCTGTATGTATACCCTCTAAATTGTAAAGTGCTGTGGAATATGTTGGCGCTATATAAATAAAAATTATTATTATTATATACATGAATGGGAGTTCTAATTACAGCTGAGAGGCGAGACTTAGACCTATCAGACAATGATGGCATATCCTAGTGATATGCCATCATTGTCTTAAGTGAGACAACCCCTTTAAGGAATTAAGCAGTCCAGTTAGTAGTTACTTTTTTTTTCTGTGAAATCCTGCTCCAAATCATATAAACCTAAATATTACAGAGCTCAACTCCTCTCCCTCTACCACATTTTGATCTCAGAGCAGCATGAACCACCTGACAAGTTCCCTTTAACTTCCATCATGTCTAAAATATTTAAAGGTTTTCTAAAAGATACTATCCTGGAGTATCTCAGTAAAAATAACTTTATAGAATGAGGAATAGGTCCTGTCCAACTCATCAGTTTCTTTAAAGAGGTAAGCTTCAATCTGGACCTGGGTAAGATTGTGGATGTATTTGGACTTCTCAAAGGCATTTGGTAGTGTGCCACATAAAAGATTGGTGCAAAAATTTCAATGGGATCATTGTCGTGCTGAAAGACCCAGCCACGTTTCATCTTCAATGCCCTTGCTGATGGAAGGAAGTTTGCACTAAAAATCTCACGAAACATGGCCCTATTCATTCTTTCATGTACACGGATCAGTTGTCCCTGTCCCTTTGCAGAGAAACAGCCCCAAAGCATGATGTTGCCACCCCCATGCTTCACAGTAGGTATGGTGTTCTTTGGATGTAACTCAGCATTCTCTCTCCTCCAAACAGTTGTATTTTGGTTTCGTCTGACCATATGACATTCTCCCAATACTCTTCTGGATCGTCCAAATGCTCTCTAACCAACTTCAGACGGGCCCGGATATGTACTGGCTTAAGCAGGGGGACACGTCCGGCACTGCAGGATCTGAGTCCCTGGTGGCGTAGTGTGTTACTGATGGTAGCCTTTGTGACGTTGGTCCCAGCTCTCTGCAGGTCATTCACTAGGTCCTCCTGTGTAGTTATGGGATTTTTGCTTACCATTCTTGTGATCATTTTGACTCTACGGGGTAAGATCTTGTGTGGGACCCCAGATAGAGGGAGATTATCAGTGGTCTTGTATGTCTTCTATAATTATTTCTCCCACAGTTGATTTCTTCACACCAAGCTGCTTGCCTTTTGCAGATTCAGTCTTATCAGCCTGGTGCAGGGCTACAATTTTGTTTCTGGTGTCCTTCAATAGCTCTTTGGTCTTCACCATCGTGGAGTTTGGAGTGTGACTGTTTTGAACTTGTTATCAGTATAAAAGACACCTGTCCACAGCCTCAAACAGGTGTCATTACTACAGGTAATGAGTGGAGGACAGAGGAGCCTCTTAAAGAAGAAGTTACAGGTCTGAGAGAGGCAGAAATCTTGCTTGTTTGTAGGTGACCAAATACTTATTTAGTTTGCAAATAAATTATTTCCAAATCAGACAATGTGATTTTCTGGTTTTGTTTTCACATTTTGTCTCTCATAGTTGAGGTCTACCTATGATGTCAATTACAGGCCTCTCATCTTTTTTAAGTGGGAGAATTTAAAATTATTGGTGGCTGACTAAATACTTTTTTCCCCACTGTGTAAGAAAACATCTGTGCTAGAGCGAGTGAAGAGGAGGGCCACCCTGTTGGTTAAGGTAATGGGTAGATTGCAGTATCTAGACGGGTTGTCAAATTTGGGTTTATTTAGCTTTGAAAACAACGGATTAGGGGTGATTTGATTACCATGTAACAATTTCTATAGACAAACTGCCACATATGTAGCGTACCCTCGTCTCATTCACAGCTCCAAGTACAGGCCTCCAACCCGCACACCAAGTTCAATTTGCAATGAAAGGGCCGTAAAGATAAAACTTAACTTTTAATTCGTCGATATAAAACAGCAGTTAAGCCACAGACATCTCGTACAGATAATGAAAGACGGGTACTTAGGATTAAGATGTGGTATCCAACCATTCAGTCCATGGATATTGAGGAAATCCTCTTCTCAGCCCCGGCAGGAGCTTAACAACGCCAGGAGACCGGGTAGAGAATGTCTGTGCACGTAGCGCGCAGCGACGTTTCGGGGAAGCCCCTCCCCTTTCTCAAGCATTGGGAAAAAAGAGGGGGGTTTCCCCCAAAAGCCGCAGGGGGACCCCGGGCAGGGGAACCGGGGGGGCCTTTCGGACTCGTGGCCGTCCGGGTTTCCGGCACGGGCCGCGTGTGTCATCAGGGCTGGGGTGCGCCCCCTGATGAATAAACCCCCCGGGGTGGGGGAGAAGAAAAGAGGAGAGCGGCGGGAGGCCGGGGACAGCGAAGGGGGCAGAGCGGGGGGGAAAAACCGGGCGGGGGGGGAAGCCGGGAAAGTAGGTTTTTTTTTTTTTTTTTAAAACTAGGCAGGCTCAAACCTTGCTAAAACCCTCCCTAGAGGACCTATAGCCTGCCTAGAGGCCCTTTAAAACCCCCCTATAGCCTCCCTAGGGGAAACCATACCTCCCTATGGGCCTCCCTTTGGGGGCCCTTTTCCCTGCCTTTTACCCTCCCTTAGGGGACCTTCCCCTTGCCTTTAACCTCCCCAGGGGGACCTATAGCTCCCCTATCCCAGCCTTTTAACCTCCCAAAAGGGAAAAAATTATAGCTCCCTTTATATTTTCCCTATGGGGGACATCAAACTGTTATACCACCCTTTATCCCCTTTTGGGGGGGGACTTTAAAATGCCTAAAACCTGCCTATATCTGCCTATGGGGGACATTAAACTGCCTATTTAATTTTTTTGGGTTATTCATTTTTATTTTAAAAGGGTTACCAGAAACCCGGGCTGCGTTTTTCCACCCTAGGTTTTTAACTCGAGTCAATAAGTTTTCCCATTTTTTGTGGCAAAAAGTGGGTTTGCCTCGGCTTATACTGGGGTTAGGCTTATATTCGGTTTTTTACGGTACATTACAGTTTAAATTTTCTTCCCCAAAGGGAAAAAAATTTTTGGTAATTTTCGGTTTTTACAAAAAGGAAATTGGAAAAAGGTTGAAAAAAAAATTGGGGAAAAAATTTTACCATTGGGGTTTATTAAAGAGCTAAGGAGAGGTAAAAAAATTTTCCCGGGTTGTTGTCGCTAAAAAACCCGCAAAGTCCTTGTGGGGGGGATTTCAAAAATTAAAACCTTTTAAAACCGACTTTTGGGCCGGGTACTCGTACGTGGGGGGTTCCCCGGGCAAATTGCCATATAAATTTGTAAAGGGGCGATCTTGCGCGCTTACAGGGGGAAAGCGCGAAAGATCCGGCGGGAAAACCAGCGGTATATTACCGCGGGCATCATGGCACCCCCCCAGGGCCGGAGTGAGCCCCGGGCCCGGGGGGGTTTAAACCCCCGTGTCGGACATGTGGACGGGACATTGCAGCTGGGGCAGCAGGGGGTGAGCCCCTGCTGCCGAACCCCCGGGGGCCGCATTTTAAGGGGGGCTGAGCGCCGCTTTACTGATTCTCCTACCAGGCACCCGGATGCTGAATGGGGAGCATCCGGGTTGTTGGTGACTTTCACGATGCCCAAAAAGGAAATTGGGGGGCCGCTTTGGACTGACAGTTGCCATGGGCCCCGCTACAGTTTTAGAAAATGAAATTTCCCCCCCCGGGGGGAAAAGTGTAAAAAGTGTAAAAAAAAAAAACAACACAAAACAAAAAATAAAAAAAAAAACATGTAAAACGCCTTTTCCCCTTTCCCAAACCCCCAAATCCCCCCAAAAAAAAAGATCAAAAATAAAAAAAGTACCCTTTTTTGGGTATCGCCGCGTGCGTAGGGGACCCACCCTAAAAATTTTTGTCTTGTTTTTTTAAACCCGAAAGGGGGGTGAACGCCTTTAAAAAAAAAAAAAACCCCAAAAAAAGTCACAGAAATTGCGATTTTTGTTCACCCCGAAAGCCAAAAAAAAGGGAGTAAAAAGTCCCCCAAAACTCATTTTAAAACTTTCAAATTTATCCCAAATTTAAAAAAACGTCAGTTCACCCCGCAAAAAAAAGTCCTTACCCGCTTGTTTCCCGGAAAAAATTTAAAAAAAATTTTCTGGCTATTAAAAAGATGCGATGCATAAATATTGTTTTCCCAAAATTTAAAAAACACTTTTTTTTTAAAAAAAATTGTGCTGTCAAATAAAAAAAATAATAAATTGGGTATCCCCGTAACCCGGTCTCAAACGACGAGTAAAACAAATTTTTCAGGTATTCCCGGGGGCCCAAGAAATTTTTTTTTCCCCCTCCCTTAAAAAACAGATTTAAAGCAAAAAAAGTTTGCCCCCCCCCCAAAAGGGGGTTACCAATAAAAACTCAACTCACCCCGCAAAAAAAAAGGCCATATACGTCCATAAAACAGAAAAAAAAAAAAAAAAGTTAGGGGCTTCAAAATGCGGCGATGAAAAAAAAACGGGGTTTTTCCTTTTCAAAATTAAAGTTTTTTTAAATTGTGAAAAAGCAGTAAAAACTTTTAAAAAAAAATTAAACAAATGGGGTATCGCGGTAATGTATAAAACCGGGCTGAGAAAAAACTAGCATTTTCATTTTTCCCGCCAGTGACCGTGAAAAAAATTTAAAAATAAAAAACACTCCCGGATTGCTGTATTTTGTAAAAAATCCCTCACAAAAACCTTAAAAAAAAGTGATAAAAGCTCACATCCCCCGTAATGGTTTCCAAAAAAACACAAACCATCTTTTTTTTTTAAAAAAAAAGCCCCCAAGCCACTTTATATGCAAAAAAATTAAGAAAGCTATGGCTGCAGGGTTGGGCAACCCTTAAAAAAAGGGAAAAATTTTTATTTAAAATTTGCTTTATTGTGTAAAAATAATAAAAACATAAAAAACTATTACAATTTATATCATTGTAATTTTTTACCCACCCCCCTAGGGAAAGTTTTCCCGGGCAAATTTTTTCCCCCTTTTGGGAAAAAACTGGGAAAAATGAAGCCCCAAAAAAAATGGGGGGGGAAATGCGGGTTTTTCCCCCCCATTTCCTGGGCCCCAAAGCTTAAAAAAAAAACTCGGGGCCCCCTGTGCGCCCAAAAAGAAAAAAACCCCCCTTAGATGAGAAACCCTGGGGGGGGTAGAATCCAAAAAAGGGGGAAACTTTGGGAAGGGTTTCACCTGTTTTAGTACTTTGGGGGCTTTGGAGATTTCCAAAAAATTTTGGGCCCCCCCAATTTATGTGCGCCAAAAGCCAAATAGCGTTCCCTCCCTTGTTTCCCCCCCCCATGCGCCCAAACAGCAAATTTAAAACCCAAAAATAGGGTATTGCCGAACTTGGAAAAATTGCTTAAAAACAAAATTTTGGGGGTTTTTTCCCCAAAAATTCCTTGAAAAAAAAAAATTTTCAGCAAAAAAGGGAGATTATTGGAAAAAAAAAAATATTTTTTTATTTTCAGAGCCCGGAAAAGCTTAAAAAAAAATTTTTGAAACGCCTGTGGGGGCGATATACTCACACACCTTGGGGTATATTCCTTAAGTGGTGTAGTTTTCCCAAAATGGGGGTTTTTTTGGGGAAATTTTTTAAGTTTTGGAACCTTAGGGGTCCGCAACCTTAAAAAAGGCCCCTAAATAAAATTGTAATTTAAAAAAGAGGGGGCCCCCCGGGGCCAGGGAGGTGCCCCCCCCCCTCCTATTCTGGGGCTTGAGGTTTGGGGGGCCAAATAATGCACTAGGGCCCCTTTCTGGATACTCTGAAAATGGGCAAAAAAACCTGGGGGGAAACAATTTTTAATTTTTTCATTTCCCTGATCATATTACCCTTTTCTTGGGCCAAAAATGTATTTTAAAAATTTAAAAAACTGCAAAAAAAAAAAATGGGAAAATTTTGGAAAAATTTTACTTTCCCCTTTCCTTTAATTCCTGTTTAAAAAAACCTAATGGGTTTTTTAAAACTTCTTAAATGGGGTTTTTAATACTTTTAAGGGGGGGTAGTTTCTTAGATGGGGGTCTTTTTTTGGGGGGGATCTAACATACGGGCAAACAAAGTTCCCCGTTAGAAATCAGGGCCCTGGCTTAGGTTTGCGGCCAGGTTTTTTTACCCGTAACCCAAAAAATTTGGCAGGGCAAAAAACCCCCGCAAAAACAACTTATTAAGCCGAGGGGAAAAACCCCCTTTTTTTAAACCATTTTTTAAAATTTTATTTTCTACTAAAAAAAAAAAGGGGGTTTTTTTGTCAGGGGGGGGGTAAAAAAATGGAGGACTCTTAAAAAGGGCCTACAAAAATTTAAAAAATGGAATGTTACAAGGGGGAAACATCTCACATCCCGTCGCCTAAAGATCAAAAAAATGTGTATTAACAAATGATTAGGGAAATTGGGAAGGGCAAAAGGGAAAAACCGGGTAAGCTAATAGGGGGGCTATAAAAAAAACCCTTAAAGATTGTAAAAAATTAAATTTTTTTTTCCCCTTTTGGAAGTTTTGAACAATTTAATTTAAATTTTTCTCTATAACACGTCAAGGCTTTAAACACTTTAGCCAAGGTCAGCAAAAAGCGCTTTTAAAAACAGAAATTAAAAAACATTTAAAACTTAGTGCATAATAGTGAAATAACAGGCCTAAATGGTGCCTGAATATAGGACATAAACAGTTTATAGTGGAATAAACACATATTCCATAGAAACGGGTACAAAATACTTTTTCTGTGCTTGTTAGATGGAGAATTTAAACAGGATAAATTTTAAACAATTTTTTTATGGGATGAGAAAATACTCCATGAAACAGGTGCTTAACATTTTTCTGTTGCATGTTTGATAAAAAAAAAGAAAAAGGGAAACTTTTGAGCAGTTTATAGTTAAAGATTACATAAACAGGTACCTAATACATTTCATGTGCTCAAAAGATGGGGAATGAACATGATATAGAAAAACGGTTTTTAGTTTGGGTGGATAATTACAAGAAACAGGTGTTTAAACCCTTTTCCCGTGCATGATGGATGGGGGTATGAACAGGAATATGAGAGTTTTTTTTAGTGGGATTAAAAAACATAAACCCTAGGGAAAAAGTAACCCAAAACATTTTAGTGATTTGGGGGTTTTGGGAAAAAAAAGGCAGTTTTATAGTGGGAAAAACATGCCTTTTTCCCTAGAAACGGGGGCCTAAAACGTTTTTTTGTGCTTTTATAGATGGAAACAAACAGGGGGAAAAAAGTTGGGGGACGGAAAGTATTAGGGCCATTTAAATTTTTCACTTTGTTTTATTGCAGCCATTTGGTATGATCAAAAAAGTTCTTTTTTTTTTGCTCAAAATGTAACTCTTGCACCCCATCTTGAAAGAAAAAAAAAGGGAAAATTTGTAGTATTTTTTGAAAAATTTTTTAACAAGAAAAATGAAATATCACTGGTCTTAAGTATTCAGACCTTTGCTCATATTGATAGAAGCACCCTTTTTGCGCTAGACCCATGAGTCTTCTTGGCATTGATCAAAATTTTTTCACATTGGGGTTTGGGTATCCTCGCCATTCTTGCAGACCCTCCCAGCCCCTCTTTTGGTGGGAACCTTTTTTAAGCTCTCCAGAGATCCCAAATTGGGGTTTAGGTCACGGCTCTGGTGGGCCGGGCAAAATGGTCACAGAGTTTTCTAAAGCCACTGCTTTGTTATTTTACCTGTGTGCTTAGGGTATTATCTTTTTGGGAAAGATAACCTTCGGCCAGTTATCTAAGCACTCGGGAAGAGGTTTTCATCCAGGATATCTCTGCACTTTGGCTGCATTCATCTTTCGCAATTGAAAAACCATCGCCGTCCCTGTAATTGGGAGGAACCCAAAGGGCTTACACCGGGGAGGGTCTCCAAAAATTATCCTAGATATAAAGGTGCAACGAGAAAGAAAATCACAGCACCCGCCCCTTTAAATCACTTTCTGTTTTTTTCCCCAAAATGGCGGGTTTTTTATACTTTTGAAGGTTGAAAAGATAGAAAGCATCACATGGAATAGTGTTAGTCTTTTTTGGTTTACATCCTTGGCTGAGGTAACCCCCTTTTTAGCTCGGGAAATGTCCGAACCGGGGGTTTTGTTCACAAAGGAAATCATCTTTCTCTATAAGATTTATGTTGATGGCCCTTTTGGAAGCCAGTAGAGAGGTAAAAGTTATAATACCAAAATATAAAGGGATACATGGTGTTTTTACTAATAAAAAATTAAAATGGAGGCATAAAGGATCACACATATATAACCTCTGTTCCCCTCCACAACACATGCAGCTGAAAAACAACCCCAAAGCATGATGCTGCCGCACCCGTTTCATGTTGGGATTTTAGGCGGTATGAGCAGTCCCGGTTTTCTCCACACATTACCGCTTAAAAAAAACACCAAAAAGTTCAAACTTTGCTATCAACAGAAATCTATTTCCAAAGCGGGAGCCCTTTTTGTTCTTTTTTTAAACTGTATTTGGTTTCATAGTCTTGCCCGAAGAGGCTGCCCCTCGGCACACCGCCAAAGCCCCCGACTGGGGGGCTGCAGTGACAGGGTTTGGGTTTTTGGTTTGGCCGGGGTTTCGGCACGGTTTTCCGTGGGGCCAAACCTCGTCCAAACCCGCCTCAAAATCGCTCTCCTTACGAGGTTTATCGCACGTGCACGCGTGGGTTTTTTGGGGAAGGTTTTTCGGGGCCCGGTTTTCAACCCACAAATTAATAGGCGGGGCAAAACCCGCTCACCAAAACCCGGGCCGAAAAGCCGGCAAAACCCCACCCAACCCCGCACGGCACCCGCAAAGGGATCGCGCAAGAATTGCAAAATTCCAAACCGCGGAAAGGCCGCCCCCAACCCGTCCCAAAAAAAACCCCGCCCCGTGTTAATAACAACGGGGTTTCCCCATAGGAAACCATGAAAAATAAAAGGGGGGCGTTTGGGGGGGAAACCCTGGACGAGGTTTTGGCGGCGGCACCCGGGCACCAAAAACCCTTGGCCAAATCCGCCGGTGAACATGCAAAAATTTTTTGGATTTTTTGTGGAACCCCATCCCCCTACGCTTGTCTGGAGCTCAGCAACAGGATTTTGGGGTTTTCTTCTTTCCCTCCCCCCCAAAGGGCTTTTTCCTCCTTTGATTGCTTAGTTTGGCTGGACACCAGGCGAGGAAGCTTTGTGGTCGTCCCAAACTTCTTCCCTTTTTAAAGGTTTATTGGGGGGGACACTGTGCCTTGGAAACCCTTAAATTTGGCTGCAAAAATTTCTTTTGTAAACCCGGGTGCCTTGCCGCAATTCCTGTCTTTACTCTTTGGGAATTTCATTATACCTCATGATTCTCATGTGCCCCTAAACCTAAAACTTGAGCTGTGAGGTCTTATAAAAGACGGTGTGTCCCTTTTGAAAAGAAAAGGAATCACCAGGTATATGAGCATTTTATATTTAAATTGAACACATAATTAATAAAAAAGATTCATAAAAAACTTTTCCTGGGCATGAAGACAGGGAATGAACGGGATTTTAAAAGGGGTTGTCCCGTACAGCTTTGGGGAAACCCTTTTTAAATCGGTTGTCAAGAAGCTTTTTTGAAAGGGAGGGGTTTTAAATTCTCCTCCCTGCAGGAAAATCCCCCACTTTTCTGCGACACACACCACACGGCACGTGATGATTCATTTTGTGGGGAGGGGGGGGAAGGGGAAAGGGGTTTTAAACCCATTTTAAAAAGGGACAAAGGGCAAATATCCCAACACCCAAAAGGGAAAAAAATACGATCCGAAAAACAAGATCCCAAATGGCTTTTCCCAAGTATTTACTGTGAAAACTTTGGCTAAGGAACTTTTGAAGTAAAAAGCGAAGTGTAACCCCTTTAAGTGTATTTCTATATTTCTCGCTCTTTACATACTTTGTAACTAGAATGGGAATTCGACATTCAGGACTCTGGGAAAGAAGGGTGATTTATTTTTTCTCTGTGTCTCTCTCTCACATAGTGATGTATCCTGCAGATTATTACACCTCTGATCTCTACAGATCTGCAGAACAAAACTATACACTTTATCTGTTTGTGTTTACCTGGGACTGCACATCTGTCTCACAAGTTTTACATGGGACTGTACAGTACAGCTGTGTTCTCTTACTGTGATTTATGTGGGACTATACATCTAGGTCACACAAGTGATTTAAATGGGACTGCATAGTACAGCTGTGTTCTGTCTGTGATTTACGTAGGACTGCACATTTGTGTCACAAAAGGGATTTATTTGGGCCTGCACAGTACAGCTGAGTTCTCTGATTTGCTTGGGACTGCACATCTGTGTCACAGAAGGGATTTACGTTCGACTGCACAGTACATCACTTTTGTGGCTGTCTTTTCTCTCTGTGACTTGTGTGGGAATTCACATCTGTGTCACAAAAAGGATTTATGTGTGGCTGCACAGTGCAGCAGTGTTCTCTGTGATTTACGTGGGACTTCTCATTTGTGTCACAAAAGGGGTTTACATGGGACTGTACATCTGTTTCACAATAGTGATTTTACATGCAACTGATTTTAGTGCAGCTGTGTTTTCTGTCTGTATTGCGTGGGACTGCGCAAGTGTCACGAACATGGTTTACGTGGGACTGCACAGCTATGTTCTCTGACTTTGATTTAGATGGGACTGCGCATCTGTGTCATAAAAGGATATCTCTCTTTTCCTCTCCTTCACCCTCTCCCCCTATGAACCATGCATTCATTGCACTATAAACACAACACAATATCAGCAGCACTCTACAAGCACTACAAACAGTCAAAGGGGACATAGGAATTCTTTGGAATATATGAAAATTTTGAGGTTCTTAGTGTACATTTTTTTAATCAAAACTGTAAATCTACCAACAGCAAGGTGACCTCAGTCCAGATGGGAACCTACTCCATATTACCTCTCTTGGTGTTTGTTTACACCTCTACATTTCAGGGAGAGAAGATTCCAGCTGTAACCTGATCTGATTAAAAAACCTGTGCAGACAGGTGCAGTGCAAAAACCAAGATGGGGGCCATCCACTCCCCCATGCAAACGGTCTAAAAACAAAATATGGTCAGCACATCCATTTTGAAAATTGATTATATAGGTACACGTTGGTGTGGCAGCCAAAAGCAATACAAACACACTATCAGCAGCACTCTACAAGTACTAAAAAACGGTCAAAGGGGAGATAGAAATTTTTGGGAAAAGCATTTCTGCTAATTTGGAATATATAAAAATGTTGAGGTTCTTAGTGTACATTTTTTATCAAAACTGTAAAGGCTCATCTACTAATGGCAAGGTGACCTCTATTCAGATGGGAACCTATGCTATATGTTGCCTCTCTTGGTGTCTGTTCAGACCTCCTCATTTCAGGGAGAGAAGATTCAAGCTATAACCTGATCTGATTAAAAAACCTGTGCAGATGGCTGGAGTGAAAAAAACAGTTTAGGGGCCCTACACTCCCCCATGCAAACACTCGGCCAGGAAAAATTAGGCAACTGTTTTTATTGGAATATGTGTTCATCCCAGTATGAACTGCCCATATAGCATGTTGATTCCCCATCTATGCACAGAAAAAAGTATTAGACATCCATCTCTATAAGCTATATGTTCATTCCACAATAAACTGCCTATACCCCCTCTTCGTTCCCGTGTTTGCTATGTTTCCCTTCCTATTTTTATCACCTATATGTGAAGGCTACAATAAAAAATGTTCAACTTTTTGAGATGCTGGTCTACCCGTTTTTCTTTGGACATTCATTTCACTATAGTCTGCTCATATGAACCTGGTCTACTGTGGGTCATAAATCTGGTAAATTCTAGCACAAAAACGAAAATTCAGGCTCAGGTAAACCCCTTTTAAAGTAGTCTACCTGTTCGAGCAGTAATGTGCCTGGATTTGCTGTACTGAAGCTATAAATGTGTAGCTTCCTATGATTGCAGTATGACACGCCTCCACCACCCCCACCCCGCCATGGGCGCTTTGTAATGTGCCTCATATTGGAGTGCGCCCGTTTAAAAATATAGAGAATGGGGACATTCATACATGTCCCTCTTAGTGTCACAATGGGCACTGAAGACAGAAGGTGGATCCGCAGGTCACCATGTAAGGTTGGCATAACCTATGCCAAGTCTAAGGGGTACCCAGGTCTTCACCAGAGCCCGCGGCAAGGATAGACTTTTCTGCAGGAATCCCCTAGGTCGTAACGGTGACAGCCAAAGAACCGGAAACATAGTAAAGGAAGACGAGACAAGATCATGCTTCGGAAACAAACAACAAGGTCAAGGCAGGCAGCATACAGGCGAGATCAGGACTTCCAAAGAATAATGAGCAGAAATCGCTGACAAGTATGGAAAGGACACCAACAGGGCAAAGTTTGATGCGGGGGGAGTGTCCCTAAAGGCCCAGTGTCCTAGGTGACTGGCCGCGGACACTTTTAGAATGGCGGGCACTGGCTCTTTAAATTAAAGGTAGCAGCGCACGCTCCCCTAGAGGCCGAATGGGAGAAGGGCAGGCAGAGCCTGCAGCAAGAGGAATAGGACGTGGAGTAGAGGGTCGGACTGAAGTGTGGTTAGTAGAAGGGTGAGTACTAAGGCAGGCAGGCTGAGACTGGATAAGGGCATGCGCATGGACCGGAACCTGGATCGCAGCACCCTCCTGCTGCAGAAGGAGGAAAATGTGTATAGCCACAGGCCGGGTATCGATCTACGGCTTGCATTGTTACACTTCGGCACCTGTTGTTTGGAATTTGTGTTCATTCCACTATAAACTGCCCATATATTCTATTTATTCACCTTCTATCATGCACAGGAAAAGTGTCATGTACATGTTTCTCTGTAATATGTGTTAATTCCATTATAAACTGGCCATGTATCCTATTCATTCCCCATCTATCAGTGGAATGAACACATATTTCCTAGGTGGCTAAAACGTTTCCTTGCACTGTCCTTTAATTATGCACAGAAAAAGTTTTAGCCGACTTTGGCTAAAAACTGCTTATATGTCCTGTTCATATTCCGCCTACAGTAGGTCATAAAAGTGAGCCACCCCTCACATTTTAGTAAATTTTGTATTTACATCTTTTCATAGGCCAACACTAAGGAAATTACACTTTGATACAATGTAAAGTACAGTGTACAGCTTGTATAATGGTGTAAATTTGGTGTGCCCTCATAATAACTCAACACACAGCCAATGATGTCTAAACCTCTTGCAACAAATGTGAGTTCATCTCTAAGTGAAAATGGACAAATTTTTCCCAAAGTGTCAATATTTTGTGTGACCACCATTATTTTCCAGCCCTGCCTTAACTGGCATTAAGCTCAGTAGAGCTTCACAGGTTGCCACTGGAATCCTCTTCCACTTCTCCATGACAACATCACAGAGTTGGTGAATGTTAGAGACCTTGCGCTCCTCCACCTTTCATTTGAGGATGCCCCAAGGATGCTCAATAAGGTTCAGGTCTGGAGACATGCGTTGCAAGTCCAGCACATTTACTCTCCTTTTTTAGCGGCAGTGGTTGTCTTGGAGTTGTGTTTGGGGTTGTTATTATGTTGGAATACTGCCCTAAAGCCCAGTTTCCGAAGGGAGAGGCTCATGTTCTGCTAAAGTATGTAACAGAACA
This sequence comes from Phyllomedusa bahiana, assembly GCA_025379985.1. Classification (NCBI taxonomy): domain Eukaryota; kingdom Metazoa; phylum Chordata; class Amphibia; order Anura; family Hylidae; genus Phyllomedusa; species Phyllomedusa bahiana. The sequence continues at coordinate 50,530 of JAODAL010020768.1, forward strand.
TGTTGCCATTCATGGTTCCCTCCATGAACTGTAGCTCCACACAGCCGGCAGCACTCATGCAGACCAAATCATGACACTCCCATCACCATGCTTGTCTCTGGGCAATAGACTTTTTTCTTTATACTCATCACCTGATCGCCACCACACGCCTGACACCATTAGAACCAAATAAGTTTATCTTGGTGTCATCAGACCACAGGACATGGTTCCAGTAATCAATGTTCTTAGTCTGCTTGTCTTCAGCAAACTGTTTCTGGGCTTTCTTGTGCATCATCTTTAGACAAGACTTCCCTCTGGGACGACAGCCATGCAGACCAATTTGATGCAGTGAGATACTATATCATGCATAGGAAAAGTTAGGCACCTGTTTCTATGAAATGTGTTCATTTCACTATAAACTGCTTATACATCCTGTTCATTTCCCATGTGTCCTGCAAGGAAAAGTTTTAGGCACCTGTTTCTATTGAATATGTGTTCATTCTACAATAAACTGCTGATGTATCATGTTCATTCACTATGTGTTATGCAAAGGGAAAGTGTTAGGAACCTGTGTTCTCTGGAATAAGTGTTCATTCTATTATTAACTGCCTAGATTTCTTGTTCCTTCCCCACAGGAAAAGTGTTATGCACTTGTTTCTATGGAATATGCATTCATTCCACTATAATATCACTATGTACCTCTCCTTAGCTATTGATGACTTAATAATACAGCTCATCCTTTTTGTTAATTCTTTCTTTATGCCTTTTATTATGACTCTAATTTTTCTTACATTTCTTAATTGTTGAATCTCCAGAACCAAAGAAGTGGCGTTCAGTCACTACATGGCGTGGCAGCGTGGGTACGCCCTCTAGAGGTCAGACTTTACTACTATGAAAGCTGGGTTCTTATCCAGAAAAACCTTGATAACTTGTATTTAAATGTGCCCAATGAGTGCTTTGATGCGTGACTAAAAAGTGCTAACCCATGCTATGAGAAGCTTCTGTGTTCATAAAGGTCTGAGGGGGTTTTGTTTACCTTCAAAATATGCAATGAATACATACAAACGTTTATTTGTCTGTGTTATTGTGAGTTGTCACTCCATAGTGGCACCTGTGTTTGTCACGTACTTCTCAGACCAATACTGCAACAAAATAAATCAGCCAGTACTCCTTTAAGCTCTCGGCTAGATGTTTTTACTTACTGTAAACTTAGACCAGAAAATCTAAAAATTCCCAAGATTTATCATAGTTTTATGAATCTGGCACATGTTTATGCTCTTTTGTGGATTCTGAATCCTACAACGAGATTTATCCAAGCAGTATTTGAACAGTATTTTACATAAGGACCTGAGGTCTTTTGGCACAGTTTTTGGATCTGGATTTTCAATCGTTTTTGTATTAAAGAGCATTGAGTTTTTGAACGTGGATTCGCACCAAAATTCACGGCAAAAAATGTGCGCAAATCTTTCTGGTAATTTTTTACAGCTGGCCCCATGCTGCATCGCCTGTGGATGGAGCTCACTCCGGCCGCTGGTGATTAACCCAGCTAAAGGAAAGACAGATGGAGGGAAATCTTTCTGTCCCCATCGGCACGATCTGAAGATCACTGATACAAATCCCCTTGGGTAAATAAAAAAAATAAAAAAAAGTAAAAAAAAAAAAAAAGTTGAAAAGAAAAAACACAAGCATGAAAATAAAAAAAAAAACACGAAACCCGCCCTTTCCCCCCCCTTTAAAATGGAAAATTGCCCAAAAAAGATAAAAAATGTCCACTTTTGATCCCCCGTGCATAACGACCTACCCTATAAATTTGTCATGTTATTTAACCCGCACGGTGAACACCGTAAAAAAAAAAACATAAAAGTCACAGAATTGTGATTTTTGTTCATCCTGCAGCACATACAGTGCCTTGCGAAAGTATTCGGCCCCCTTGAACTTTTCAACCTTAAAATGATTTCAGGGACTTAGGCCAAAAGCTCAAGGCAAGGACCTCCAAGGTAATATTTTCAGAAATATTACCTTTTCCCGGGGCCCACCCCAGAGAGCAGCGGGAGTTTAAAAAGGGGAAAAGTGGCTCAAAAATTGGTGTAGGAAAAGAGGGTTTTTTGGTTTTTGGAAACTGGGTGACTTCGTCTTGGCTAAGACTCTATGCTAGGAGGGGGCCACAAAGGGGGAGGGTGCAGCTGTTTTGGGGGCAAAAGGCAAGGAATTGGGGGAAATATTTAAATGGGGATGGGGGGAGAGGGAAACTACCATAAAGCATGAAAAATAGTGAAGAAGAGAGCGGGAAAGGGAATAAAAAAGGGGTATAGCAAATTTAAAAAAATTTCAGGGAAAAGGAATAAGAACTGAAAATCTCTAAATTACATGCTGACCAATGCCAGGAGTCTGCCAACAAAATAAAAACTAAATTACTAATAGCGAAAAAAAATATGACATATGGGGTAACGAGACATGGCTGGGACAGAGCTACAATGGGGGGTTAACTTAATGGTTACAGTCTATTTAGAAGGGATCAAAAGACGGAAGGGGGAGTGATGTCTCTATGTAAAAATCCTGTCTGAAGCAACACTGCGGGAAGATGGGTACGGGTAATAAAGTGAATCTTATGGAAAATAAAGGTAACAATAAAAATAAAGTAAAAAGGGTCTGCTATGGCCCCCAAATATAACAGAACCAGGAAGATTATTCCTGGGGCAAATAGATGAGGGAAACGAAATGAGTTATTTTTTTGGGGAATTTTTTAACTATCCAGACATAATTTTGGGAAATCTAAAACCCTGACCCTTCAAAAGGAAACGGGTTTTTTTCAATAACTAATTTAATTACCTTTGCCAAATGGTGCAAAACCGACTAGGGAAAGCCCTTCAGATTTAATATTGCAATAGACCGAAAAAGAAACAAAGGTTCATTTTGAGGGGCACCTAGGAAAAGTGACCATAATATAATAAATTTCCGTTTTCCTTCATAGATTTTTTTGTAAGGCCACAAAAACATGAATTTTTAGGGGGGCAAATTTTTTCTGCTGGGGACCCCTAAACCGTATTGAACGGGGACAATGTTTTTAAATAGGCAGAACAAATAATAAATGGATATTTTAAAAAAAAATCCTGGCTACCATGTGAGAGGTACCTGCCTTATGGTAATAAAAAAAAATTTGAAACAGGAAAAAACCCCAAGTGGTCAACAGGGATGTAAAAGAGGGAAAAAAAAACAAAAAAAAAGCGTTTCACCTACAAAACAGGAGGGTTAGTGAAGTGGCACTAAAAAGCTTTTGGAAAAAAAAAAAGGTGTAAAAAAAAGAAAAAGGGAAACAAAGCGGGGATGGAAAAAACATACCTATAGAAGTAAACAAACCCCAAAAAAATTTTTTAATAATTAGTAAAAAGATTAAAACAAAAATTTTTTGGGCCCTTTAAAAATATGAGGGGGAACAAGAGGGATGTGAAAAAAGCAAACCTATTAAAACCTTTTTTCCACTGTTTTTTACCGAGGAGGATGACCCCGTTGAAAAGGGGGAGGTAAACTCCAACTTAAAAATTTCTTTCTAACCCGGGGAAAAAGTCAGCTCCCTTTTAAAAGATAAAATAGACAAATCCCCCGGGCCAGATGGGATAACCCACGGTCCAAGGGAGTTAAGTGATGCATAGATAGGCCCCCCATTCTTATATTTTGGACCTTTTAAAAAAGGGGTATGTCCCCAAAGGATTGGGCCATAGCAAATGTGGTGAATATTAAAAGGGGTCAAAAATGATCCGGAAAATATGGCCCCTAAACTTAACCCTTTTTGTAGAAAATGTTTGAAATTTTCTCAGAGTGCTTCCCGGAGTATCTTACTGAAAATAAATTATAACCCATTTTAGCATGGGTTATTAAGGACGGTCCCTGTCGACTAACTCATCAGCTTCTATGGGAAAAGTTTAGATGGACGGGGGAAGATGGATGTCTATATTAAAAATTTTCTAAACATTTGATACGGTGCCACATAAAAGGTTGGAAATAAAATGAAATCTTGGGGCGGCGGGAAAAAGTGTGAAGTGGGGAAGCAACTCTCATGATAAAAAACAAAGGGTGGAATTAACCTACATACTCGACTGGATCGCTGTTCTAAGGGGGCCACGGTCAGTAAAGGGGCCCCCATCCTCTTTAACATTTTTTTAACCCCTTTGGACCCCGACAGTTTTTGGCCCTTTAAAAACCCGCCCTATTTTGAAAAAAGAGTGTCACTTTTGTAGAATAACTTTTTGACACTTTTACCTATCCATGGGGATTTTGAGATTGTTTTTTGTACACTTGTGCTTTAATTAGTAAAAAATTTTTATCATACAAACCTTGTTTTTTGGAAAAATATCAAAATTTCATGAAAATTTTGAAAAAAACTGTATTTGAAAGTTCCAAAATTTCTGCGTCAAGAAAAATAATTTTTCACCACAAAATAATTTTTTAAAATAGCATCTACCCTTGTCCACATGTTAGCATCATTTTTTAAATGTCCTTTTTTTATGACATTAGAGGGCTTAGAAATATAGTAGTAATTTCTCACATTTTCAAGTATATCACAAGGCATTACGGGAAAGAAGCTGGAAAGCTCACTGCGCCCTCTATAGGTTGTAACAAATCCTCAATTTACTTCTGATTCACTGAATCTTTGAGAAGCAAAAAGGAATAATTGTCAAGCCAATATTGCTCATCTACATACGCTGTTTCGGGGTTTTGCCCCTCATCAGTGTAGAGCAGAGCGATATTGGCTTGACTGGTGGGAGGCAATGAGTAGCTGAGAGAAGGGGAACATCTCTCCTTATGGAGAGCACCAGTTAAGGTGTGTAGTGTTTTGATTGCCTTTTAGCCCACTACTAAGCATCTGCATATCACAAGGCAAAAGCTCCTTTCCCATAATGCCTTGTGATATGCAGATGCTTAGTAGTGGGCTAAAAGGCAATCAAAACACTACACACCTTAACTGGTGCTCTCCATAAGGAGAGATGTTCCCCTTCTCTGTCACATTTTCAAGAAAATTTGCAATATACATTTTTTAGGGACCAGTCCAGTTCTGACGTGGCTTTGAGGGGCCTGTATGTTAGATACCCACATAAATGACACCTTCTAATAAACTAGACCCCTTAAATTATTTACAACAGTGTTTAGGAAGTATGCTAACCCTTTAGGTATTTCACATAAATGAAAGCAAAGTGGAGGTGAAATTTTTAAATTTCACTATTTTTGCAGATTTTCAATATTTATCCATTATTCACTGGAATACGGTAAAAGTGACTAGGTAAATGCAATGTAATATCATTTTCCCCAGGTCTGCCATTTTTAGAAATATCCCATATGTGGCCCTAGTGCATTATTTGGCTCACCCATAAGCCCCAGAATAGGAGGAGCACCTACTGGACTCTGGGGTCTCATTTTCAATGCAATTTTATTTAGGCACCATTTCAGGTTTGAAGAGGCCCTAAGTTGCTAAAACTTAATTAACACCCCTATAAATTCCCCTTATTGTAATCTACACCCCTTAAGGTGTATATATTCAGGTGTGTAGTGAGTATATCGACGCCACAGATGATTCACAATTTCTTTTTTTTAGCATTAGGCTGTGAAAATAAAAAAAGTTTTTTTCCAATAATCTGCAATTTTAGCTTAAAATGTTTCATATTTACAAGGAATCCTGTAAAAAAGAACCCCAAAACTTTGTTAAGCAATTTCTTCCAAGTTCGGCATACCTTACATGTGGGTGTAAACTACTGTTTGGGCGCATGGCAGGGCGTACAAGGGAGAGGGAACTCTATTTGGGTTTTGGAACGCAGATTTTGGTGGTGCTATGTCGCATTTGCAAAGCCCCCAAAGTACCAGAACAGGTGAAACCTTCCAGAAGTTGCCCCATTTTAGATTCGACACCCCTCAGGGATCTCATCTAGGGGTGTATTTTGCATTTTGGGTGCACAGGTGTTCCATCGGTTTTTTTAGCATTGGGCCATGAAAATGGGGGGGAAAAATGCAGTTCCACTATTTTTTTTTTGGGCTCTAATTTTACAGCGTTCGCCGTGCACTGTAAATGATGTGATTACTTTACTATAGTGGTCAGTACAATTGCAATGGTATACATTTTTTTTTTTTTTTTAAACTGTAAATTTTTATTAAAATTTTTCAATAAAGTTTTCAATATCAAAATAAACATTCGACAAAGCTGTGAAATACTTCTAACAGAGACATTATGCATTCAAAGCAATTAAAACAAAGTGCAGTTTTTGAACAGTTAGGTCTCAATGGATCAAGTGTGGTACAAGCCTAGGCAGCAATCCAATAACTCCGTCCTCTGGAGCCAGTGAAATGCAGGCCTGCAGACGGCTGAATTGACAAAGACACCTACAAGACATAAACACACACTAACAACACAGGGTAAGGAAAGGGAAGGGGAAAGACCAAGAACAAGACACACAGGGAAGATCTAAGGCTCCCAATTGGGTTTGCAGTCCAGCTAAACCGAAGTAGAAAACTACAAGTCATGCAGGATACAGTAAACATCCCAAGGCTTCCAAATACGATCAGATATGTCCAGTTGGTTGTGAGATAGAGCAGTAAGATATTCCATTCGTCTAACTTCCTGTAAACGGAGACTTAAGTCATGTTGAGTGGGAGTAGATGCTTGTTTCCAAAATCTAGCAATAAGACACTTGGAAGCGGTCACTATATATAGGAAGAGTCTTCCCATCCCACGGCCTAGGGGGGCGTAAGGAACGTTTAGAAGAAAGGTCTGCGGAGTAAGAGGGACCCTAACCTGTGTGATATCACTGACCAAGGTCTGAACCATTGACCAAAACGACTGTATCCCTCTACAGTCCCAAAACACATGCTGTAAGTCTGCCCCTGGATCTCCACATCTCCAGCAACAGTCTGGTATACTAGGCTTCAATCTGTGCAGGAGAGCAGGAGTGTGATACCAGTGCATTAATATTTTGTACTGGTTTTCTTTAGTTTGGGCAGAGAGAGATGAGCGGGCTGCCTGCCTCCATATCGTTTGCCAGGTGTCTCTAGAAATAGGGGAACCCAGATACTCCTCCCACTTAACCATATACGAGTGGACTATTGGGGAGTCGGGATTGGAAGCTATTAACATTTTGTATATAGACGATATCAAACCTTTAGAGGAATGTCCTGCCCGACATATCTTTTCAAATACAGTGGGAGCAGACACTGTGGTGGATTTTAATACCGACGTAACAAAATGTCTGATCTGAAAGTAGGAGTAGAAAGCCGAAAGGGGCAGATCATGAGCGGACCGCAATACATCAAACGTCTTCAATTTCAATGTACGATGGTCCACCAGATCCGCAAAGTAGAACAATTTACGATCAAACCAAGGCCTCAGACTCTCGTCTGGTCGTCCCTCCAATAGCAGGGGGTGAAATATAAACGAGGTCATTGAAGAAGCCTCAGAACATAACCCAAATTGTTTGTGACATCTCTTCCAAATATCCCTAGTAAGAGACATAGAATGCAATAGGGTAATATTGAATCTCTGGGAGGTGGTAGCCCACAGCAAGGAGTTAGGGTGGATAGGGGCTAGCCACAACTTTTCCACCTCCATCCATCTGGAGTAAGCAAATAAAGCTGACCAAGATGGTATAGCACGTAGTTGAGCCGCCCAATAATATTTAACAATATCAGGCACCGCCAGGCCCCCCTCCACCTTGCTCGCCAATAGAACACTCCGAGAGATCCTATGCCTCTTTTTCCCCCAAATGAAATGGATTAAGTCCGATTGCAAAGAGCGAAGAACAGTCATAGGGATGGGAATGGGCAGGGTCTCATACAAATACATCAACTTAGGAAGAATGGTCATCTTAATCGCTGCTATCCGACCAAATAAGGATAGGGCCAATTTATTCCATCTTTCCAACAGCCTTTTAATATCGGATATTAATTTAGGAAAGTTGTTTTTAAAAAGAGAGGCGAAAGCCGGTGTAAGATTTATCCCCAGATACCGCAAACATTCAGTCTGCCATCTATAAGTAAAGTTGGCTTTTAGGAGAGAGAGCTGGTCACCAGGGATATTAATTGGCAAGGCTTCGGTTTTGGACGTGTTAATCTTATAGCCTGATAGAATCCCAAACCGGGTCAAAAGGGCATGTAGGTTGGGGAGGGAGACCATAAGATTAGTTAGTGTAAGAAGGACATCATCCGCATATAGTGAAACCTTAAAATCTTGTCCTTTTAGCGGGACCCCCTTGATATTGTCATGTAACCGAATTGCAGCAGCCAAAGGCTCAATACTAAGCGCAAAAAGTAGCGGAGAGAGAGGGCAGCCCTGCCTAGTCCCATTTCGTATTCTGAGCAGTTGAGAGGTGGCGTGCGGGAGTCTGATAGTAGCAGTGGGGTGAGAGTAGAGACCCTGAAGTGCGCCAACAAAAGGACCACTAATCCCAAAAGCCTCCAACGTACGAAACATGAAGGTCCAATTAAGGCGATCAAAAGCCTTTTCGGCGTCTAAGCTGAGCAGGAGCATTGAGTCCCCTCTCCTATTCATTATATCAATGAGGTCAATCGCTCGCCTGGTATTGTCCCCCCCCCCTGCCTACATGGGACAAATCCCACCTGGTCCTTATGTATAAGCTGCGGCAGGATAAAGGAGAGTCTATTTGCCAATAGTTTAGTAAAAATTTTTAAATACGCATTTAAAAGGGCTATAGGTCTGTAGCTGGCGCTGCAATGGTATAAATTTTATATAGTTTTTTATGTTTTATTACTTTTACACAATAGAAATAGGTCTATAAAAAATAGCGTTTTTATGTTGTCCTCTTCTGACAGTCATAACTTTTTAATTTTGCTGTGTGCAGAGCTGTGTAGGGCCTTGTTTTTTGCGGGGTAAGTTGATGCTTTTATTGGTACCATTATGGGGTGCATACAATACTTCACTTTTTATTAAGATTTTTGTGAGGCGTTTTGAACAAAATACAGCAATCCTGGTCGTGTTTTTTATTTTTATTTTTTATAGCGGTCACTCTGCGTTAGATATGACATGCTAGCTTTACTAAGCAGGTCGATACGATTACAGCAATACCCAATTTGTATATTTTTTTATTTTTTACTGCTTTTATACAATAAAAGCACTTTTATTCAAACAGGAAAACACATTTTTACATCGCCATAGTCTGAGAGCCATAACTTTTTTATTTTTCTGTGTATGGAGCTGTATACAGGCTTGTTTTTTGCGGGATGAGTTGACGTTTTTATTGTATCATTTTTTTGGGGACAAGACTTTTTGATCAGTTTTAAATCAGTTTTTTGGAAGGCAGAGTGAAGAAAATACTGCAATCCTAGTAGTGTTTTTTATTTTTAACAGCGCTCACTGTGCAGTATCCGTAATAAGTTAGCTTTACTCTGTGGGTCGATACGATTATGGCGATACCCAATTTATATAGTTTTTTTTATGTTGAAGCGCTTTAAAAAAAAAAAAGTGTTTTTAGTGTTTAAAATAATATTTATGCATCGCTATCGTCTGAGAGCCATAACTTTTTTATTTTTCCGCATTCAGACTGTGTTCGGACTTTATTTTTTGCGGGATGAACTGACGTTTTAATTGGTACAATGTTGGCGTTTATAGGGGTTTTTGATCACTTTTATTCCATTTTATGTGCTGCGGGTTGAACAAAAATCTTAATTCGTTGTTTTTTTTTTTTTTTTTTTTTTACGGCGTTCACCGTACGGGTAAATCAAGATGACAGATTTATAGGGCAGGTCGTTACGCACGCGGCGATACCAAATATGGGTACTTTATTTATTTTTGATCTTTTTTGGGGCGATTGGCATTTGTAAAGGGGAAAAGGGCGGTGTACGTGTTTTTATTTTATTTTTCGTGTTTATGTTTCACATGTTTTTCACTTTTTTTTACTTTTTCACTTTTTTTTTTACTTTTCCCCATAGGGGATTTGAATGAGAGATCTTTAGATCTCTTATTCAATAGGAATCAATGCACAGCTTGTTGCTGTGCACTAGTTCCTATGACAACTGTCAGTCACGATGCCGGGCCATGCCCACAGGGCACGGCCTGGCATCGTGACGTCACAGACAACCCGGAAGGCATTCTATGCCCTCCGGGCTGTGTCAGAAGGCAGGAGCTGCACGGATCCAGCGATCCGTGCAGTTGCTGCCGCCAACAGAGACGCAGGAGCGATCTCCTCCTGCGTCTTCCTTAGTTATTGCGACCCGATGGTCGCAATAATTAAGGGGTTAACCGCCCCCTCCCTCCCCCGGAGTGATCTCGGGTCGTGGCCGACGCTGCGGGATGTCAGCTGTAATGTCTGCTTTAGAGTTCGCGCGATCCTCAGGACGTATGCATATGTCCAGGTGCGTGAACCCCCAAACGACCTGGACATATGCATACGTCCAAGGTCATGAAAGGGTTAATGATCTTACACAGGGATTACACAGTGGAATATGTTTTGGACGAAACTAAGCTCTGAAAAAGTAATCAACAAATAGGGTAATGTGTTTTAAAAGGGTCTAGAAAAGTTGGAGGCCTGGGCAGGGAAATGGCAGATGGGGTTTTAAATACGATAAATGAAGGGTTATGAAAATGGGGAGGAAAAACCCTTAAATGATAATGTTAAATGAAAAAGGTGGGAAAAAGTGACATGGGAAGGATTTGGGAAATCCTGGTGGACAGTAAACTTATTTGTAGCAGCCAGTGTCAGAAGACTGCAAGCAATGGATCGGGGTGTTTTTAAAAAGGGGCATAGAGGACATGTTTGAGAACATTTTTTCCCCCATTATAAAAGTCAATGGTTCCCCACAATTGGAATATTTGTACATTTTTGGCCCAGTGCACAAAAAAGATTTGTAGGCTTGAACAGTACAAAGGGCGGGCAACAAAAAAAATTTAAAAGGGATGGGTGGATAAAAATACCCGAAGATTAGAAGTTTGGGGTTTATTTATTTTAAAGGAAAAACCGGCTTGGGGGGGGACATAATAAATTGTTTAAATACATCAAAGGTCAATATAGGATTTTCCCCAAAGATTTATTTATACCAGGTCTGTTTCTGAACAAGGGGGCACCCTCAGTCTTGAGGAAAAAAAGTTTTACTAAACATAGAAAGGGATTCTTTCTGTAAGAGCAGTGAGACTATGGAATTCTCTGCCAGAGGGACTTGTCATGGTGAATTCAAAAACGGAGTTCAAAAAGGGTTTGGAGCTTTTTGGGCGAAATAATAAAACAAGTTATTGTGACTAGGATTTGGAGGGGTTTTGATCCGGGATTTTTCGATTGCCGATTGGAGTCGGGAAGGGGAATTTTTCCCCTAAAATAGGGACTTTTGCTTTACTATTGGGGTTTTTTCCCTTTCTGGCCCAAACCCAATTAGCACAACAGGCTGAACTGGATGGACGTCTTGTCTTTTTTCGGACTTACAAACTATGAAACTACAATTGTGAAGTTGAACAAAAGTTATTGAATATTTTAAACTTTTGTATAAAATAAAAAGTGGGGCGTGCAAAATTATTCGGCCCCCCTTTGTTAAAAACTTTGAGGCCCTTTTTCTGTGATTTAAAGCTGGGTCGCTTGGGGGATGTTCCATCAGTTTAAATCGAGAAACTGAATTTCTTTTTCCCCTTCTTTCCCTTTGGAAAACGCTCGAGCTCATGAGGTTGGATGGGGGGAAGGGGTTTGTGAACGCAGTTTTAGTCTTTCCACAGTTTTTGATTTTATTAGGTCTGGCTTTGACTTTGGCCATTCTACCCCCTGGATACGTTTATTTGTGAACCGTTCTTGTAGTTTTTTTCTTTTTGTTTGGGATATTTTCTTTTGGAAGTTAAACTCGACCCAGTTCAGGTTTTTGTAGTTTTCCCAAAAGGTTTTTCCAAGGTCTTATTTGGCACATCCTTTTCCATTAATTTTAACCTATCCCGACCCTGCTTTAAAAAAACATGATCTGCCCACCCTGTTTGACAGTGGGGATGGTGTGTTCAGGGGGGATAGCTGTGTTGGGGTTTTAGGGGCCAAAATTTTTTTTGCGTTGTGGCCCCAAAAAATTTTTTTTTGGTTTCATTTGACCCAAAGCCCTTTTTTCACATGTTTAAGGCCATTTTTTGCGTATACGATGTTTGTTGTTTTTATGGGCAGACTCTCCCACCTCGTGTAGATTCTGCAAATCTCCAGAGTGATCATGGGCCTCTCGGCTGCACCTCTGTCGCTTTCCCTTGTTTGACTGAAAGTTTAAGGGGGAGCCGGGGGGGTTTGGGAGATTTCGTGGTTGATACTTTTAATTTCAAAATTTATCGTTGCAAGTGTCCTTTGGGTGTTTAAAACTAGGAAAATTTTTTGTACCCAAAAACCCGCTTTAAACTTCTCCACAAAGTATCAGGGCCCGCCTGGTGGTTCCCTTTGGGTTTTATGATTTCGGCTTTTTAAAAAGACCCTGAGCTTCCAGAGAGGTGCATTTTTCGGGATTGTTAAGAAAAAAAGGTGGATTATATTTTATCCTTACGTCATTTAGGAAAATTGGGTCTTCGGATCCCTTCTGAACTTTGGGGTGAGTGTGTCTGAAAGTAAAGGGGTAAGAACAATTTTGCACACCCCACGTTTTTATTTTTTTTATTTTTTACAAAAGTTTAAAATATCCAATAAATGGTGTCCCACTTGTTGTTGATTCTTCACAAAAAATTAAAATGTTATATTTTTATGTTTGAAGCCTGAAATGTGGCAAAGGTTGAAAAAAGTTCAAGGGGGCCAAATTCTTTCGCAAGGCACTGTAAATTGGGTATCACCGTAATCGTATCGACCCACAGTGTAAAGATAACTTGTCATTGATACTGCACAGTGAATGTTGTTAAAAATAAAAATAAAAAACTACTAGGATTGCAGTGTTTTCTTCACCCTGCCTTCCAAAAAATGGATTTAAAACAGATTAAAAAGTCTTGTCCTCCAAAAAATGATACCAATAAAAACGTCAACTGATCTTGCAAAAAACAAGCACCTGCGCATCTCCATACACAGAAAAATTAAAAAGTTATGGCTCTCGGACTATTGCAATGCAAAAATGGGTTTTCCTTTTTGAATAAAAGGGTTTTAGTGTGTAAAAGCAGTAAAATATAAAAAATATGAAAATTTGGTATTGCTGTAATCGTATCGACCTGCTGAGTAAAGCTAGCGTGTCATTTATACCGCACAGTGACCACTGTAAAAAATAAAAATAGAAAACACTACCAGGAATGCTGTATTTTTTTTAAAAATGCTTACAAAAACCTTAATAAAAAGTGATCAAAGTGTCATATGCACCCCATAATGGTACTAATAAAAACATCAACTCATCCCGCAAAAAACAAGCCCATAATCAGCTCCGAATAAAAAAAAAACTATGGAATACCTGTGCGCCAAAAATGCACAATTACACCCCTAGCTGAGATTCCTGAGGGGTGTTGAATCCAAAATGGGGTAACTTCTGGAAGGTTTTACCTGTTCTGGTACTTTGAGGGCTTTGCAAATGCGACTTGGCCCCACCAAAATCTGCATTCCAAAAGCCAAATGACACTCCCTTATACGCCCTAACATGTGCCCAAACAGCAGTTTACACTCACATGTAGAGTATTGCCGAATTTGGAAGAAATTGTGTAACAAAATTTGGGATGCTTTTTTCCAGTGTTCCTTGTAAAAATTAATATATGGATATATTTCTTAAGGGGTGTAATTTCCCATATGGGGTCCTTTTAGGGGTGTGTATTAAGTTATAGCGCAAACCTGGAATGGTACCTAAATAAAATCATAATGAAAATGAGACCCCAAAGTCCGGTAGGTGTCCTCTTCTTCTGAGGCTTGTGGTTTAGCCAAATAGCGCACTAGGGCCACATATGGAATATCGCTGAAAACAGCAGAAACTGGGGAATCAATATTACGTTGAATTTCCCTGGTCACATCTACCGTGTTCTTGTGAATAATGGATAAAAATTGAAGATCTGCAAAAAAAGTGAAATTTTGACATTTCACCTCCACATTTCTTTAATTCCTGTGAAACGCCTAATGGGTTTAAAACTTCCTAAATGCTGTTTTGAATATTTTAAGGGGTGTGTTTCTTAGATGGAGTTATTTATGGGGTATTTACTTTACGGGCCCAAATCAAAACCACGTTAGAACTGGACTGGTCCGTAAAATGTATATTGCAAATTTTCTTGTAAATTTGAAAATTACTGCTAAAATTCTAAGCCCCCTAATGTCGTTAAAAAGAAAGGACCTTTAAAAATATTATGCCAACCTACAGTAGACATATGGTAGATGCTAGTTAAAAATTATTTTGAGTGGAATAACTATCTGTCTTATACGCAAAAATGTTTAAAGTTTTGAAAATGGTAAATTTTTCAAATTTTTAATGATACTTTGATATTTTTCACAAATAAACAAGGACTTATTTGACCAAAATTTCTTACTATCTTAAAGTACAATGTGTCACAAGAAAACAATCTCTGAATCACATGGATATGTAAAATTGTCAAAAAGTTATTTTCACATAAAGTGAGAAATGCCAGATTTCAAAAATGGGGCTCTGTCAGAGAGGCCAAAACTGACACCGGCGGTAAGGGGTTAAACAGTTTTAAAAGACCAAGGGCATTTAAACGGCAATTTGTATGCACATAATTATAGTATAGAAGTCGCCTGATTTATGACCTGGTCTACTGCGAGTCAAAAATCAGGCGCATTTTAGCACATAAATGTCAATTCTAGGTCAGGTAAACCACTTTGAAAGTGGTTTACCTGTTCCAGCAGTAATGCGACTGGAAATTCCGTACTGAAGCTATAATTCTGTAGCTTCGTACGATTCTAGTGCGCCCACCCACCACCCCCCTCCCTCCCCCCCCCCGAAAAACACGCACATTACAAAGTGCCACGGGTGCTCTGTAATGCGCTTGATACTGGCATACGGGAGGTTTTAAACTGTTGTGTATGGTGCTAATCTTCGGCCTTAAAAGACGCTAGACTTGTGGTGCAGCCCCGCTCATACATGTCGCCCCAAATGTAAATTTAAAAAATTGGCTTCCTAGTTGGTAAGATAAGGCTTACTTTGCAACTAGATTTCATATGGTTACTGTTTTTAAAGATTTTTTTCCTTGTCCCTGTTAGATTTTATTTAGAAACCCAAATTTGATCAGGCTGTTTCATAGAAATACAGTATCGTGATGCAATCTCTTATTATACAAACATCTAACTTAGTTAAATATTTTGCATCTAACCACAAATTTGAAGTTTGTTTTTTAACATGTGACAATACTTTTACTTAATGAACACTTTTCTGTCTTCTAGAAATGGGCAGCAGTGTCCCCTGCGTTAACTAGGACTTTCCACTTCGATGTGTATGGAAAGAAGAGTGCATCGGCTAAAGTTTCTGATTCGGTAAAGTTTCCTTTTTTAGAAATATTTTCTTCTGAATTCTGTGTGATAAATTTTAATAGTTAAATTAAGCACAATACATTCTTATGATGAGAATTTAGAAAACTGCTTTTAGCTTACAACCTGCAATTTCTAAATGTAAAAGCTATTCTCTCCTGTTAGAGATGTCTTACGAATAGGTTATAACATAACATCACTTTGGGATAGGAAGTAAGGGGCCTCAGCATTGCATCTCCTTGAAAATTGTTCTTAATGCAGAAGTGCTCCTGGCCACTGACTGCAAAGGGCACTGGAAGAAGGCTCCATCACTTGAATGGAGCTGTGCTGCAGGTTTGTGCAGAGGGGATAACTAAGAGCACTAATTTGCAAGGAAGATGAGTGAAAGGGGCCACAATGCTAAACTAATTCTGTGCGTTTTCCATTCTCTGCCATTATCAGCAATTAAGGAGTCTGACTGTGGGCTATACTACAGGCTTTACCGAAGGCAAGGCTGGAGAAAATACTAAATGGTTTTGGAGCAATCCTGAAAGGAGGAATTATTTTTTTGTTAATAAAAAAATCCTAGAAATAAGAACTTCTATAGAATGCAGTAGGAAAACTAAAAGTTTAAGAGCTGCAGCACAAGTGTCTGTGTGTATTGGACTCATGATGTTTGTGCAGCAGTGGACTTGAAATCGGTACAAGATATTTAAAAGATCATGCATGTTTCTGTGAATGTGTATAAAGGTGGTAGACATATGCTGACATCTTTATACTGTAATATTGACCTGTGTATTCTGTACAATGTTTGTAACCATTTTGTTTTCCAGATTTCCACGCAGTACCCTGTAGTGGATCATGAGTTTGATGCGGTGGTGGTGGGCGCTGGCGGTGCTGGATTGCGAGCAGCATTTGGCTTGTCAGAAGCAGGTTTCAATACAGCATGTATTACAAAGTTGTTTCCTACGAGATCTCACACAGTGGCCGCACAGGTCTGTGCTTCAGAGTGTGTTACTATTTCAGTGTTTCATTGTAAAATGGCTAAAATAAATAGTAGTTTGTGTTTTCAATTTCGGGTTTTAATAGAAATTCTAAAATATAGCCTGAGTTAAAAGCCTACCTATAAACCTTCTAGCACCTTAATACTGAAGGTAGTGGTTGTTTGGGCCTTTTTAACCAGTGATTCCCTGTGTGTACTTTGGAGGCAATGTTTTTGCTTCAGATGCTTTCTCTAGCAACTGGCCTCACATACACTTCCTGCAATGTCTTCTACCTTCATTTGTGGAGTGACCAGTAAAGGGTTTCTCCACTTTTCCATATGTTTGCATAAGTCCACTGTATTGCCCAAAGTTAGGTTTCCTTCTCCTATCCTTCCTTCCTTTGTTAATAAATTGACTTTATGGAGATGATGATTTTAAAGTTAACCTGTCATATAGTTTATGCCACCCTAGCTGAGGACAGCACAAGCTAGTGACAGACATGCTGTTTCCAGTGCTGTGTCCCTTATTCTGTAAGATGCTGTAGTATTTAATGGTTAAATCTGGCAGAAAAGAGTCCAGCTTATTCATGAGCAGGTGTTGGCCCCACCCACCTGACATTCACATGTTTCTACCTATTCAAAGTAATAGGTTAATCAGTTGTGAGGTGGGTGGGTCATGAATGAAAAGCTGCACTCTTGTGAAAACTACCAGATTTGAGCATTAAAAAAGAGCCTGAGGACAGCACAAGCTAGTGACAGCCATGCTGTTTCCAGCATTGTGTCCCTTATTCTCTAAGATGTTGCTCAAATCTAGCAGTTTTCAACCAGAAAAGAGTCCAGCTTATTCATGAAAAGCATCCGTTTAATTCATGACCCGCCCACCTGAGACTAGCCATGCCCACCTCACAACTGATTAACCTATTACTTTAAATAGGTAGAAACATGTGAATAATTGCCGGGTGGGTGGGACTAACACCTGTTCATGAATAAGCTGGACTCTTTTCTGGCTCAAAACTGCCAGATTTGACCATTAAATACTCTAAAACTGCTGCAACTTATAGAATAAGGGACACAGCGCTGGAAACAGCATGTCTGTCACTAGCTTGTGCTGTCCTCAGAAAGGGGGGCATAATCTATGTGACAGGTTCTCTTTAAATGCTCTAAAACTACAGCAGCTTACAGAATAAGGGACATAGCAATGGAAACTGCAAGTCTGTCATTAGCTTGTGCTGTCCTCAGCAGGGGTGACATAATCTATGTGACAAGTTCTCTTTCACCCATTGCCAACATTTGATGTATGGGTATGTCATCGAGATCACAGCATGGGAACAGCGGTATATTACTCTCCAGCTGGGGTTAACCCTTAGCTGCTGCGTTGTATTATATCGCCACAGCTAAGGGAAAGACAGAAGGAGTGATCTGTGGATCACGGATACTAATTTAATATGGGGAAAAGTGAAAAAAATTTGAAAAAGTAAATAAAAGTAAAAAAAAAGTAAAACACAGGGGGGGCGTGGCTTGACATGGCTGTGTGAGGCAGCAACCTTGCAGAGCTCCCGCACGTTAGCCTCCATATCCGGCCTTTTCCTTGATTTCAGCATGGGGAAATCCTCCAAAAAGGGGAAAAAGGTCCCCGCTCACACCCGGAGCCCAGCCAGGGGGACCACCCGCTACTTTGGCCGCTATGCGGTCTTAATGTCTGATGAAGACACCGGCTGCCACGGGGTCCCGCAAGATGGCCGCCTGACCCTCATGGCTGACGCTAACCTCCTAGCAGCCGACCCGACGCCGGACCTCCCAGTGACCCGAT
>JAODAL010020769.1:0-2500 GCA_025379985.1 Phyllomedusa bahiana
ATGGTAGTCGGCGTTTAATGTCATAAAAGATCGTCATCAACGAGAAAAATTCCCCCAAAAATGGGGAATGACTCAAGACGATAATTAGCCAAATCGCTCATCACTATTGGCACAACTTGGAGAGTGTATGGAACTTTAATTTGGCTTGTGCATAAAGACAATCTGTAACATCTTCATGCATGTCTATTTTAGGAAATACTTGTGCTCCCTGATTTTTCTTAAAATATCAGTTCTGGGGAATGCTGTTCAGTTTCGTTGTTGTTCCTTCTAGAAATGTATCTTTGAGTCCTCTGGGTATTACCATTCAACTGACTCTGCCAGCACAAATTAGACAGTGTCAGACTGTGCAGGGACACCCACCTAATTGGTAACACCCAGCTTACAAATTAAGCAATACTGTACACTGTAAGGGACCAAGGGGTCAGTAGTACTGACAAAGTGGGCACCGGGTAGTTGTGGATCCTCTGCTCCACCACGAACAAAGAGGATATAGCAGACCATGCTAGGAAGTGGAGACTAAAGGGCCCATGGTCCTCACCGGAGCCCGCCGCAAGGCCAGATGGGCTTAGCTGTGGGTGAACCCCAAGTTGCTGCCCCTGATGAGGCTACTCACAACTGCAGCCAAATTGCTGGACGTAGAACACCAGGTACAAGCAGATATGACGGGTTACAGCAGGTATAGCCGTGGACAGTAGCAGAGTCCAAGGCAAGTAACGGACTGATACAATGGCAGCAGTAATTAAGTGGATAACAGGCTGGTGCAGCTGCAGGAAACAACAGTAATATAAGCAGGTAACCCAGGTGTTAACTCAGGTAACCACATGGCAGACAAAGGTCAGGATTAGCGATGAGTGATCAAAAAAAAATCGAGCCGATTGCCAATTTTAAAGAAAATCCTGTCGATTTTCGATTTCGATCAATTGCCGATTCCCATTAAAGTCAATGGGAGAAGATGATCAGGTTCATTTTTATACCGAAACAGGTGAGGAGAAGCTGGAATTACCATCCAGAACAGTAAAATGGATACGGGGTACAACTTATTGAAAACAATTTGGGGTCTAAGAGTCACAGAAAAAAATTCACGGGCTAACATCACTCATTCCGTTCAATGACTAACTAAAAAGATGAGGACAGCTTGCAAGCAGGAGCGTAGCTATAGGAGGTGCAGCGGTAGCAGCTGCTATGGGGCCCTTTTCACATGTAAGAAGACATCGGTATTGGAAATGGCACATGGTAACTGGCAGGAGACCCCTATCAAATTTTGCACCAGGGCCCAAGAACATGTCATATATGTGGTGGCAGCAAGAACTTCCCAATGAGGAACACAGAGGTTCAGCTTGCAGGGCCGGTGTTATAGGGGGTGCTGTGGTAGCCAGGTCTGCCATCAGTCATCTATTAACCGTTTCAGGGCTCCATGCAGCAAATCAAATGGGGAAACCCACCAATTACTAGCTCATATTTTTAACATAACCCTGGGCACCTTTTTTGATTAGGGCCCATGACAGGAGTACTGCCCGATTGGTACACCTGGCACCCCTTTTACAGTATCCTGTCCCCAACCAGAACAGAGGAACTAACGGCCCTTTTAAAAAAACAAAACTTTTAATAAATATAATGATAAAAAACAAACACTGTGCAGGGACCAAAAAAAAAAAACACACCCCTAAAAGGCCACGTAGGGCGGGGACTAAAAAACCCCTATAGAGCCAAAGGGAAAGGGGCAATTATTACACCCTTACCTATCACCAAACGGGAAAATCGCCCCAATAAGGGCGGTCCGGGCAGGGCCTGCCCCCTTCAAACACGACCCAAGAAAACCTATGGGTCCTACCCAACATGTTTCATCCTCCTACATAAATCCATCGGGGGAAATGAGGAGCGGGGCCCGGACAGGTACAAAAAACCAATACAAAAATAAAGGGGAAACAACAAAAAGGGGTTTACCTCCAATAAACTGCAAAAGAATATACTCCGCAACCTCCATATATTAAAAGAAAATGCGAGTTAGCAGTACAAATGGGGTTCGGGCATCAAAAGAAATAAATGAATAAAGACATAGATGGGGGCCAAAAAGGCACTAAAGCAAGCCGTGCATAGTAAATGAAAATAAAACCCAAAAATGCCTCACCCCTAGCCCATGAGAAGTCCCGCAAAGCGAACAATTGAGGAAACATTGTGTCCCCCCCTGTAAAGGGGTCCCCGAGTGGCCGGTAATGGAGACCCGAGGGAGCCGTCTGACATAAAGCGCGCGCAATCGCGCCCGATTACTCATTCAGCGGTCAGGAACCCCGATCCCGGGGAGATCGTCCCCGGGAAAGGCGGGGCATGGCAGAGAGGACCGCCGGCTAAGAATAGCGGTGCACCTACAACCTATAACGCTGTGTAGATGTAAACAGCGCGACAAAATTGGGGGAAAGCAAGAACGGATTTTAGCAGGGGAAAAGACACACTTGTAGAATACGAGCAGAGAAACTCAAGATTAGGAAAAAAATAAGTAAAA